>JAJIYU010011637.1:0-15130 GCA_030144865.1 Tinospora cordifolia
AAATTAATAAATATGATTTGAGTATATTTAGCACATACTTAGAAAATTATTTTTTCTTAGATAATTTGTCTTCTAATTAATAAAATCTCAAAGAAAAATGTAGATTTATCTGACTATTTCTTTTTTTTTTTTAAATGTTTGAATATAGAAAAATTGTATTTAAAATTTTATGACTCGATCTTATAATGTTACTTTCTTTCCTTTTTTGCGATAAATACTTACTATAATAACTTAGTTAAAATTGTTAAATATTCTACTAGACAAAAGTTCAAACTTAATAATAACAATAAATGCAATAATAATCAAAGTAATAATAAATCAGAATTGATTGACATAAGCTTGCACTCAGCAATGTCCTAAAACATAATTTCTCTCCTTCGAAATGATTTTCTAGCAAACTTCTCTTCTTTAAAAACACATAATGAATCTGTGAAATAAATATTATTTTTAAAAAATGAAAAGGTTATTTAATCCGAAGAATCTTATACTTTTAGACAGCCAAAAAATAGTTAATTAATTGTCTTAAAACAGTAAATAACTGTAGAGATTTAAATTTGAAGATCAAATAAAAGTAATTTGTTCGAGTGATATTTCTAAATTACTCATGGGACCATCTTTGAGTCCACTTCCCCTCCTTCATCTATCCAAATTACTCTCATCTTAGTTTCCCTTTATTTTCAAAACTTTTTTTTTTCATCTTTCCAACGTGAGACTATTTGTTTTTATCCTATTAAAACACTTTTCTAACAAAAATTTTATAATACAAGTAATATGAAAGAAATAATTTTATGAAATTGGATTATAAAATTCTCTGTTGAATATAATAGTAGATTTACTCGACTAATCAGATGGAAACCAACTCAAAGTTATTGAGTCGAGGAGTTAGTTTTGATTACAAGCTCATTTGATTGGATCGAGTTGAATATTTTTCAACTTGAACTTAGTTGGATTAGATTGGTATTTTATCCAAACCTGACTCATCTCAACCCAACTCGTAAAGTGCCGACAACCAACCAATGGCAGCATACATTGATCTCGTAAAGTACATTTTGAAGCCCCTTAAATATAATTTTAGGTCTCAAGATTCCATAATCCATGTTGATCTAGGAGTATAATATTCAAGATAATGTCGGTCATGATTAACCTTTTTTTATAGTGATTGTACAGCTACTTAACTTTCAATTAAAGAAATGGCAGTGCACAACGTACACAAGATCCAAATTGAATTCATATTAAAATTTTTACCAACTATATTATATATTTATATAAAACTATATTAAATGTATAAATCTTGTGGACTAATCCCAAGATAGTCTTTTAATGAAACCCTAGGGAATTATTAGAAAGAGGGTATTTAAGAATAATTGAGGGCAGCAAATCTCGAGGACCATCAGCCATGTCAAGTGGTCAAAAACCTTGTGAAGGGGTGCTCATGGAAGGGCAAGGTTGTGTTTGGAGTTAGATGTCTGCTAGGAGTAAACAAGGGGTGTTAAGCTTTAATTGGTAGACTAAGCAATGAGAAAGGTGGAACATGTGATATGTATTTTTGTTTAATATAGAAAGGTGACAAGAGAGTTTGATTTTTCATGTGGCAGATCTGTCATGCTTTGTGTTTTAATATTATTATTATTAGTGGGTGGATATGATTATGTACAAAAGGTAGACATTTTTTTATATGTTATCTGAGGTTGTGTTCATAAAATAAGATAAAATTAAATTAAATTAAATTAAATTAAAATTAAACAAAATGAGATAAACCAATCTCATAAGTACAAGTAAACTTGTTTTATCTCATAATATTCGAAATATTTAAGACATTGTAATGTTGGGTTTTAAAAAGATATATAATCTTCCCATTTTGATTTATCTATTTATTATGGGATAAAACTAGTTTTGAAATTAGAGTATTAGAATTACACATTTATTTTTTTTTCAATTAAGATCAACAATATGAGTTAAATACAATTATAGTTTGTATAAACTAGGAGTGGCAATTCGTGTCATCGTGTCGTAAATGGGTCGTGTCGTAAACGGGTCGTGTCGTAAACAAGTCGTGTCATATATATTGTAAACGGGTCGTGTCATAAATGGATCGTATCGTAAATGGGTCGTGTCGCAATCGTGTTTATAATCGTATATCTATATATAACCTATTTAACTTTTTATAATCAATTTTTAAAATAATTTTTTATAAAAAAATATTAATAAAAATATAAAATATATTAAAATTTTCAAATATTATATCTAAAAAATAAATAAATAAATTACACTATCAACAAATTAATAAATATATTAATTTTAAATGAACTTATTTATGGTTTATTTTTTAACTTATGCATAATCGTGTTAAACGTGTCATTTTCAGGTTTTATCAGGTTAACATGTTTATGACCCGCATTTAGACGTGTTTGACCCGTTTTGACTCAAACCCGTTTATGCTAAACCCAAACCCGTTAACTTTGTGTCGTGTTCGTGTCGGGTTATTGTGTCGTGTCACAAATTGTCACCCCTAATATATAGTCTTCATTTCAAAAGTTGTGAGCTAAAAATATAAATGAAGCAATGCGAGTATGCTGTTCATGAATAAAGAAAAAAAAATTGATAATGGCATTCTCCTAAAAGAAATTTAAATAATAATAATAATAATAATAATAATAATAATGATGATGATGATGTTTGTAAGCAATTTTTCACTTGAGGCATTTCTAATACCATTTATATTGTTATATTTACTAATTTATATTATATTTTTAATTACTTTACGTATTAATGGGCTAATTCAAAGAAAAACTTTTGCAACAATGAATATCAAAATTAACAAAAATACTTAAAAAGATATATATATATATATATAATAAGTAAATGTTTTTTTTCTTGAATTAATTTCTAAGGTGGGATAAGAGGAGAGAGAGAGAGAGAGAGATAGAGAGCGAGAGAGAGAGAGAGAGAGAGAGAGATGGTGAGGGGTGAGGCCCACACAAGTTACGGCTGCGCCTTGGGGAGCCTACAACGCGTGCTCTCTTCCTATCTGCTGCAATCCAATCTCATTCTCTCCCTCTTACACTGCCTGTCACTTCCCTCAATCTTTTTGTCTTCTCTCCCCTCTCTCTCCCTCTCTCTCTCTTCCTTCATGGGTTTCATCAATTTTCCTTTCCCTAAAATGCCCCTCTCTTCCTCATATTTTTACTTCCTATTTCATCCTCATGCCACTCTCATTAATTTATCCAGTCCACCTCTGCTGTACGATTATTCATTCACCACCTGCACTGCTACTGTTGCCACCTCACCCTTGCCTTACGTCATCTTCAGTCATGCCCTGTTAATCCAATTAAGAAAAATGTTCTTTTTTTTTTACTTCTATTTGTTAAGAAAATAAGTTGTTTAATTTGTTTAAAAATGTTTTTTTTGGTCAAGTTTTTCAAATCCAATCCTAATTAAAATAAAAATAAACCCAAAAACTTTAAGAGAAGAAAAATAGCATTGTTTTAATTATCTAAAATTACTCTTCAAGGTGTGTTTAATTGGTAAAAATACTAAAAATTTTTTACAATAAAAATTATGACTTATTATGATACTAGTGAGAAAATTTTATTCTTTTATTAAAAATGGTGGAAAAAATTTTGGGCTCATCATTTTTTCACAATTATAATTTTTTGAGCTCGTCCATGGATTGAAAAAAATAAATAATATTTTTAACATAATTTAAAAAATAACTTATTATCATAATTTTTTTCCCGTCTAATCAAACAGTATTATAAAAAAATTTAAAAAAATTATTTTTTATAAAATAACAACTAAACATATCCTTAACACAAAAAGTTACACGTTTTTACAGACACTAACATATTAATTTTATAATTAATTAAAAGGAGATTTTAATTTTTCTTAAAATTTTTTTATGTTACATGATTTTTTTTTACTTTTTTAAAATTAACTAAATAACGAATGCTAGGTGTCCCGATAACTACTTCTTAGAATTATTAATTATATTTTATGAGAAAGGAGATGGGATTAAGGGGTTTGAGATTATTTTAATTAAGAGAATCAAGAAATGAATCAATCACATGTGCACACAGACATGAAAAGTAGGAGAAGGAACATTTTTGAATGCCCTGGGCAAGGCTAAACTACAAGTACAACGCAATAAAGGAAGAACTAAAAATAAATAATAATTAATTAAAATAAAAGATAGAGGATAAGAAAAGGACTAGATTCCCAAACAGGCTTTAAACAAAATAAAATAAAATAACTAGAAAATGTGCTGTAGTGTCTCTCCCAGGCCAAAATCCCATAGGAAATGACAGCCCCTATTCCAAAAGAAAAGGAAATGAAGGGATATTTAAAAATATTTTTCTAACAAAAATAAAAAAGAGGACAAAGCCAGCTTTCCAATATAATTAAAAAAAAAAAAAAAAATTAGTATGAGACAAACAAGCTACTGGTGCCCAATTCAATTTTCGTTTGCTTTGCCCTAATAATCTCTCCCATCTCTGATGTTGCTGTGGTTGGTTGGTTGGCTTTGTGCAATATTCTTAATAATTTTTTTAATAATAGTTTTTAGTCAATTATTTGGATTATAATATAAGATTTGTATGGTGGACCTGAAAAAGCTAGGAAACTGGGAAGCAACAAGCGGAAAGTACTGCGGAGTTCAAGGATTTTTGGATTGAGATTGGGACTATAATTGGTGATAATGCCCACACTAACATTCTTTCTCAAAAATAAAATATAATATAATATAATAAATATGAAAGATGGTAACTAATCGGTTGGTAGTAGTTAATAACTTTATTTAATCTTTAATTATATTTTAATTTAAAATAAGTTAAATTTTTATAGGTTATACCTTTACTTAGATTAAAAGTTAAAAATCTTTTTAATATTTCAAAAATAATTTTATTTCTATCCTCTAATAATTTTTGACTCGACTCTTTTCCCTGTGCCCCCAACCTCTCATTTCGCTTCGCTCTTCCTCTGTATTGTCCCTCCCAGCTCTAGTTTACCTCTGGAGTAAGCATGAAGCCGATCGAAGAAAAGGCACATGTCAGACCAGAAGACAAGGGGTGAAAGAGAAAATCTAAAATTTAGGCATTAATTAAGGGTGTGAGGATGCCTTAAAAGTTAAAACTAAAAATAAATAAATAAAAATAAAAAAATGTGGGGGTGGCACAATTGCTATGTGAGGAACTGTGGATTTTCCCAAGATTTGTGAGGGAAGCTAGAATTAATGAAAAAGATTCAGATTTTTTATTTATTTATTTAATATTTCTTTTGAAATGAGTTGGGGGCCGACAGGATTGTTTTTGGTTCTTTCAGGCTTTTGCAGGAAAGTGATTTGTGGGAAGTTTCTCTTTTTTTTTTTTTTTTTTCCTTTTCAAATTTAAAAAAAAAAATTCAGGGTCTCATCTCTCTCTTTCATAATTGCAAAACCAATGGGGATTGGAGTACATTCATGGTGAAAGAAAGACTGAATTACCCTAGTGAGATATGAATTTGATGGTGATTTTATTCAATTATGAAGGGCGATTTTGTCCTTAACAAATGGCTATTCCAAGTTCCTTGGGCCCAAGTTGAACCTGAAAGAACACTTTTATCTCCCACTGTGGTGTGTACTGTCTGAGCTTAAGATAAAGAAAATCAAATGTATTGACTTAGAAAATTTAATAAAAAGAGAAAGGGAGTTCCCAGTTCTTTCTTCTTCTTCCTTTTACTCCAAAGTCAGGTCTTTTTTTTTTTTCCAAAAAAAAGATTCCTTCTTTTTGGATAATAAGATACCTTGATATCTGAGCTTTTCAGACAAAAAATGTAGCAGTAGTTCCATATTAAAAATAGGGTTTTGTTTTGATTTGTTAAGTACCACTATCCAACAATTTTCTAATAAAAAATTTGATAAAAAAAAGGAGTCTTTCAAGGAAGATTTCACAAAAGAATTTTCTTTAAAAAAAAACTGACATTTTTATATGAGAAATAACATAATTTTTGTGTCATAAAACTCTTATATGATGCGTGTATTATTAAATATTTATAATTATTAGATGAATAAACACTATCTTAATATGTTTATTACTTTTTTATTTAATTATATAAATACGCATTATATTATACATTAATATAGCATTTTTTTTAAAATATTTTAATCATTACAATAATTAAAGGTCTAGACTTGTAACTGTAAATAATACTTGTTTGTATGAGGCAGATGAGTATAAGTGGAGATAAGCTAGCTGAAATAGAAAGAAAATGGAAGGAAAGGGAAAAGTGGGATTTGTTGATCAGATTAGGCAAAAAAATAAAATAAAATAAAGTCTCATGGGTAGCTTTCAATTACTATGAAAGAAACTTATCTGAGGTTTCCTACTGTGGAATTTATCGCCTGCCCACAAAACTTGATAATCCGACCAGCTAGTCTGAACTGTAAAATCTTTTTTTTTTTCTTTTTTTTTTTCCTCCATCTTTTCACAGAAAACTAGATGTGGATTGCCAAGTACATCCAGAATAATCTATTGGGTATCATTGAATTTTCGTAAATAAGTAAGAGAGATAGATTGACAGATAGAGATAGAGATAGAGATAGAGAGAGAGAGAGAGAATGAAAGAGGAGGAGGAGCATCTTCTGTAATCTTGATGTCCTGAAAGAGCTGTCTGGAATATCTTGTTCACAGGCTTCCACAGGCTTACGTATGGGAGAGTGAGATTTGTTTTTTTGTTTGTTTTGTTGTGTTTTTTGGGACCCCCCTTGGATCCTCCCTCCTCTTGTTCATCCTTCTTAGTACACAACTACAATACAATACTATTAACAAAAACATCTTACATTCAATTCTCCTATCTTTTGAACTAGCTTCTCTTCCCTTTTTTTCACAGCCTGTCAAAGCTTCAAATTTAATAATTCTTCTTTTCTTTTCTTTTTTTTTCTCTTCTTTCTTTTGTTGTTTCTCCAAGAAAAGTTGAAGCGTCTCTTAAGTTTTTCTTGCTTGCTTGCTTGCCTGCCTGCTTGCCTGCCTGCTAATACCTTTGCTGGATATCTGAGTCTTCTTTGATTGCTCCGTCCATTAGGCTTCCTTGTTTGTTGGAATGAGCTAATTAATGGGTATTGAAGAAGACACAAGTTCTGGAACTTCTTGTTCTTGTTCTGGGTCTTGGTTGTTTGCGAAGTTAGGCTGATGGATGAGCGGGAAATTTGGTTGGAGGGGGGAAGATGATCCTCAAGACCAACACAGCAGTAGCTCTTTGTCCCTCCTTCTCTTCTTGCAGGTGACATTTTAGCTAGCTCAGTTCTTAAGCTCTTCTTTTCAGATATTTCCTCTTTTTCTCTTTTTTTATAAAATCAGGCCTACCTTTTCTTTGTGTTTCTTCCTCTTCTTCTTCTTCATTTTCCATCTTCTGCAGTGTCTTGAAGGATCTTGTTTAAATTCCTCGTGTTTCAGTTTTTGTTGCAGTTGATTTGATCTTTCTCTTCTTTTACTTGTTTTTGTGTATTGGAATGAGCCTTGTTTGGATGGCAAGAAAGCCAAGGCAAAACAGACAATTATGTTACAAATTCCGATGATTCATTCTATCAGAAACCCCTACAGTGATTATTCCCCGCCTCCAACTTAGGATCTTGAATTGTTAATTGTGAATTCAGAATCAAATAGACGAGGAAATAATATCTGAATAAGTTCTATTTACATTGTGGGCTTCTCTCTATTTTAATTCTCTAGTCTTGAGCTGTTTAAGAATGACGAATTTGGAATCGCGTTTCCTTTTTGGTCTCTTGCTCATGCCCTCTTCCATTTCGCCCTCCAAACCTTTGCTAGATTCTGTTTTTCACATTCCCATTGGATCTTATGACTTGTAGAGATTTGAATTGTTAATGACTCTATAGTTTTTAATAAATTTTTGAGTGATTTGGTTGAAGCAAATGCATTGAGGAAGTAACTTAGTTCAATGCCCACAAAAGAATATGACACTAGAAAGAAGTTAAAGAGTTGCTTGAGTTCTTGTCTTTTCCTTTGCTATTTTATCACTTATAAAAGATTCTCAATTTCTCTGCTCTTTTTTTTGTTTTTTTTTTTTTTTTTTTGAAGAGTTCCTGTTATGAATGGTCCTGATTAATGAAACAGGAATGGGAACAGCACTCCAACACGCAGTTGATCTCCTAGCCACCTTACCAAAGAACAATCCAAGCGACGCTGTAAATAATTCCAACGAAAAAGAATTGTACACGAAAACAACATTGAACAAAACACTGACTGGTTCCCAACAATTTCTTCACTCCATGGACAAAATTTTCGAACAATGCAACAAAGAATCCATGAGAATTACCATTCTGAAACACGAAAAGATCTTTAAAGAGCAGGTATGATCTACTTCCAATCATTCTCGCCCTCCTAGAGAGAGTAAATTTATATAAAAGATATCTTTGCCCATTCTATTGCTTGATCTTTGTCTGGTCTTCAAAGCCTTGGCGCTTTTACACCTTCCCCATAGAGAAAATACTTAAGCAATAGTGAGCAAGATTGACCATTAGTTTCCAGTAATTAGATGAGACAATCCCCCAAATCATGTAAAATTGAGAAACTTTATTTGTTTTGAAGACTTGTTTCTTAGGGGCTGTTTGGTGGGAGGTACTCAGGTATAAAAAATGAGAAACATGAAGATCGTGAAGACTAGTTTCTTTGGGGCCGTTTGGTGGGAGGTACTCAGGTATAAAAATGAGAATCATGAAGATTTTCATATAATTTTCATATAAACTTTTTTCACGATTCTCATTTCTATGCCTAAGATTGCTCTCTAGCAAATGGCCCCTTGTTGGCATAGAAGATTTTCATTAGTTAAAGCACTAGGAATTGACCTGCAGAATTGTCTTACCGCAAAATCTACGGAATTCACCAGTTATTTTGAGCCTCTATTGCTTGTAGTACCTTTCAAAAAACTGTAATTTTCAGTGAAAACTCATTTCGTTTAAAGGAAGTACTGGATGGTGCAGGTGAAGGAACTCCACAGGCTTTACAAAGTTCAGAAAATGTTGATGGCTGAGCTTAGAAATAATCAGTTGAACCACCATACCCTTGCGAAGCCAATGCCACTTGCAATCCGGGTTGGAACTAAATGCATCGACATGCCAAACCATACTGGTTTTTGGAGCCCGGGCACCAGCTCAGAAGCGAACCATTTTCTTTTTGGTAATTGGACCCAGCCCAACAACTCTAACTTTCTTCATCCATATAATTCAAGAATTGATCTAAGCTCCCAGGAACAAAGCAGTAGCTGCTCTCGGGACACTTTAAAAATGCCTAGATGCTTTGATCTTGAACTGCCTGCAGAGGAAAACAACTCAACAGACATCAGCACCGTTGAAGATCATGGCAGGCCTAGCTCAATGAGGTCCCCAAAAGATAAAAGGAGCACTGATACATCCCGGGATTCGTGTTTGTACGGTGATGGAGAGGCTGATGTAGAATTAACATTAAGCATCGGAATAGGCAGTGGTAGCAAGAAAAAGCCAAGTAGCTCTCGAGGATTAGGCTGCTCTTTATCAAACACGAAGGAAACAAGGCAGGTGGATCCATCTACGTCAATAAGGCTGGATCCAGGAGAAGAATATAGTAGCTCTCCCAACAGCATGGGCACAGGGAATCCCATGTTTGATCGGGAAAGTTTGCAACAACCGTCTTGGCTTTTTCAGACTCTAAGACTGAATGGGACATGAATGTGTATTTATTTGATGTGTCCCTTTCAAATTTTAATTGAACTCGTGTTGTAACAAGGATATGGTTCAAGATAATATCATTTAGTTCCCGATGGAATCACTTATCAATGTTTCTGAATCTGTTCTGGAGATCATTTCCATTCGTTCTCGATGTTTCTTGACAGGGAAACATGTTCAGTTTCTAAGATTAGTGCTGTTGGCATGTTCAGTTTATAACATTTTAATCTTAGAGGGTATTTGAGCTATCCATATGATTGGGCCTAAGGGAAAGATTGGGAAAGAGACTTTGTCAATGAGGTAGCAGAAGAAGGATTGGCATGTGAAGACACCGAGAAGGAAAAGTATCCAAACAAGGCAATCTGGATTAGAGGTGAGTCCAGTTGCGGACGGGACAGGCAATAGGTTCTCAAGTAAAATTCTTTGGCCAACAGTAAGGCTTCTAGAGGAGGTAAAGGGCCATTGAACAGGAACTAGCGGTCATGGTTTGTTACAAAGTGAGGAATAGGGTGATTTGGGAAGGGGAGTGCATGATAGAGTCTTGGAAAGAGTTCAGCTAAAGGAGTCTCGCAACTCACTTATCTTTCCAAAATCTAAACGCAAGACCCATCTCCCACCACTGGTTAAAGTAATCTATAAAACCAAATCTGCAAGTAATGACTCTACCCAAAAAAAAAAAAGTATCTCTCCCTAGTAATTTCAACTAAAGTGAACTTTGCAATGCATAGAAAATATCCATTTTGAGTTGTCAAATCCTCAGACGCCGAGTTAGTTAAATACAAGGCAAACCTCTAGATCAACCTTTAGGAGTTCTAGGAAGTTTTTTTTTTTTTCCTTAGGAGTGTTCCGAAGGTCTGGCAATGTATAGTTTATTCATTTTTGGGAAGATAATTCTAGCAGGGATGTCCTATTTCTCATCTCTTGAGATCTTGAGCATGTATTATAATCACCCAAACTTTTCTTTCTTCTTCGCTCTCTCCAAATTTCTTTTGGACGCTTCTTGGAATTTTGTTTTCTTGAGGGCACTTACTCGAAGAAAGATAGAGAGAAGAGAGAGGTTCCTTCTTCAAACTGTAACAACTTTTGTTCTCTAATCATCTCTTGATGTTCTTCTGTTACTCCTTTTGTTCTCTCTGTAGTTTGTTTCTTTATTGATTGGCTTCTGGTTTCCTCTCAACTACATAAGCAAATACTTCTTTTAGCACAAAATGAGTTTTTACAAACATATCATTAAAGATCAGATTTTTTTTTTATTAAATTTCGTAATTTAAATACAAAGAGCTCCCATGAATGGAAAGCTACAAAATAATAAGATTGTTGAATAAAACAAATCAAATCTCGGACTAGAAGTAATCAGCTAGACAACAAGCTCTTTGTCTAGTTCACGACAGCGCAATCATGCCTGATTTCACCCTGATTTCCAGTTTTGACTCCTACTCTTCCTAGCTTTGTCATGGCTGCAGCAAAAGCCTGATGGAAAGCTGTGTTATTTGCAGCAAAAAGGTTCACAATATTCCTTGATCTCAAATCTGTGAACAAGCTTTGGTCAGATGTGAACAAGCCCATTCCTCTTTGAAGATTCCTATAGTAAGCATTATCAAATGTTTGAGGCGTGGTAGGATCCATGTTTATAGCTATTCTCGGGTCTACATTGATTGGGCACATTTGTCTTAGTTGCCTTGCATAAGTTGGGTTTAGTGTTGGATCAATTGAACGAGTCCGGTTGAATCTGTAAATCCGTTTCGAGAACTTGTTACAATGAGAGAACCCGATTGTATGTGCTCCTACAATAGATATTCACACCGAAAGTAGTATTAGGAATGGTGTGGTAAAGGCTTTTTTTTTTTTTTTTCTTCAAAAGCTAAAGAAGAGTTGGTTTCTGAAGGTACCAGATAAAGCAATCATATCTGTTTGTGTGAGACCATGAGAAGCAAACATGGAATTAAGCTGGTCTAAACGGAAATCGGGATGAGGAAGACGGTGTTGAATACTAGCTTTAGTCGAGATTCTTCCATCAAGCCTTCCCAACTCCACAGGATAAGAAGGCCCGCCTGTCTACAATGAAGAAGTTTTCTAAGATCATTAACCAAATTGTTTATGACTAGTGAATCCTTATGAAAACAAGAGCATTGGGTGTTCAGTTTTACCAAGACTACAACATCTCTAGTGGCCAAGGCCAATATATCAGCACAAGAGACCTTGTTCCTGCAGCTAGGATCTCTGTCCAACGCGGCTTTGGCTTTGATCACTGTGTCAAATCCATCACCCGCAAGTGATATATCATCCGGGTGATCTTTTTCTGCGGCATTAGTAGGAGAAGCAAGTAGGACTGAAGCATCACACCCCTAAAAACAATTATAAAAGATGATGCAAGTAGTTGCTATATGATTCTAGTTGAATTCTAGAGTAGGGAGACTGATATATCATAGAAACAACAGTTACCCGAACCAAGCAATCGTGGAAGAATAGCCTAAGAGTGCCTGGTGCTGTAACAAAAGTCTGGCTGAACTTCTGAGCTACTGCATTTCGTACAATTGATTCGACGTTTGGGCAGGCGTTTCTATAGTAGTTAAGTTGAAGCTGAGAAGAAACTGTAGTTATGAGAACAAGGAGAAGGAAAGAGAGAACAAAGAGTCCAGGACGCTTCATAGCGATTGTCTTTCAGTTGTTTCTTTTGTTGGTTTTTGTTGTCATGCGTTGTGAAAGTTGCAAGTTCTATACATACATTTGAAAGATGGAAAGGGTGGAAGATGGGTTGCTCTTATCTGTCAAGAACATTGAATAATAAAGTAATATATCTTAAAAAATAATGAAAAATCATAAAGAAAAATGGTAAAAAAACAGATGGTGGCGGGCCTGAAGAATATTCTAAAACAAAAGGGCAGAGAAAAGTCATCTTAAAATGTTTTTTTTATTTTTTTATTTTATTTTCATTTGAAGACATGGGCATCTATACCAACTTATCCTATCCTAACCAATGTTGGGCCTAAAATGGTGCAAGGTTGCTCCAACCTTGCCCTATCGCCAGCGTCATCACGGCACGGCACTATTCACAAGGGCCAAAGATGGCGCTAATTTTTTTATTTTTTATTTTTTTCAATTTTTTCAGTTAAAATTTTTTCATTAAAAATTTTTAAGCAAAATTTATAATTACTTAATTAGGTCATCTCCAACCCCAACTCCATTTTAAAGTTACTTTAATACCAAATAGTACCTCCTTCTCCAACTCATTTACTCCAAAAAGAATATTTTAAAAATATTCCTTTTTTACCTCCTTTTTATTTTCTTCTTTATTTTTTTAAATTATGTTTTTATACACAAAATTTATTTCATATTTACTCAATATTACTTTTAATTATTAATTAATAAATAACATATTACAAAATTTAAATAATTATCTTATCATATAATTAAATTTTTAACTGAAAAAAAAACAATAAATTCTACTTAAAAGATTTTAATGAAAAAATTTTTAACTGAAAAAATAAATTGAAAAAAAAAACTGAAAAAAAAAAGAAAAGAAAAACCAGCACCAAGACGGCACTAGCAATGGCGTAGGGTTGCTCCTTACTAATGATCAACTAATAATTTATAATTAATTAATTTTAATTAATTATTATATAATAAAATAGTTATTTAAAATTTATAGGATATTAATTATTTATTAATTAATTAATAATTAAATGTAATATTGAGCAAACGTGTGAAATAAAATTTACATATAAAAATATATTTTTCCAAAAATAATAAAAAGAAAATTAAAGGGTGGTAAAAAAGAATATTCTGAAAACTTTTTTTAAGTAAGAAATAAAGTATGAGTTCGAGAAAAAGTTACTGTTTAAGATTAAAATAACTTCAAAATAGAGTAAAATATAGAATAAGAATTTAAATAGTAAATAGGAAATAACTTCGTAACATGCCCTTGTACCTAGCTACTTTACCAATGCTTCATTGGCAAGGTTTTGTTACATGTCACCACCTGGATTTTTTTTTTTTTTTTGGGCACTAAATAGTCTACGTTGATTCACATGCTAATAAGTTATATTCATCATTATTTAAAGACAAAACCAATCATAGTTTCTAGCACAACACATTGAAAAGAACAAAAGAATCCAATTTACTTGTGGAAAAGAAGTGCAATAAAATATATTCCTGTTGGGTCTATTGTCATTATCTGGCAGAATCCGTGAAGGAATGTTGAAACAAACACATCGTTCTTAGGCATTAAAGACAAGAACAAGGGGTACAAAGCAGAAAAGACCCACATCACATGTGATGAGAACTACTTCCTTCACCCTAAGGAGCCCAAATTCTACACGTTTGTTCAACACCCATTTGAGTTAATATTATCACAAAAAATTATAATATAAGTAATTAGAATAAGAGAATAATGATGCAAATGGACGGAGATGCATGTGAGTGTCTGAGAAGTCAGCTAAGAGTTTGTAATATAAAACCATATCCGATGTATATGTCCCAATCATCTGCTAGCTAGCTAGTACTACACAATATATGATTTCTGTCTAGTCTATTTTCTTATATTGTGTTCATATCAAACGACAGAAAACAAGTTTAGGGGAGCTTGGTCAGCTATGCTTAGCTACGTGAAACCCATGTTCTTCCTTCTACTAATGTGGGAATGTCAACCTCTACCAAAACAAGTTGGTAGAACAATTGACAAAGCTCATGAGAGGGAATAGAGACTCTGTGATCATCACTACCTAATTTACTTAACTCACGGCCATATCTCACCAAGGGCTCATGCACTCGCTTTTTCACAATTTGTTCAAAATCAAGGGATTCATGTTATTATTCTTTTATATTTATTTACATGAGGATTCGTCAAGCTTTTGATAATTTATGAACGCCTTCATTCAAATTTGAGTCTTTCGATTATCTCAGCCTACAAATAGTTGGCTAAGGTAGCCTTTAACAACCCTATTGGCCTATTGAAAGGTCTCATCTATAATGTCAGCATCCCATGATTTTGTAACAGCACTGAAAAACAAAGGATGTCTCCAAAGCACCAAGCTTTTGCCATTGAAAGGTTTTTTGAAAAAATCTTTCTGAATCTGAATATGAGCTAACACTGGAGATTTTTCAACAGTTAGGACTATACTCCCTTCTCTACATAAAAGAATGTGATTCTATTTAAAAAGGAAATAATAAAAATTATCCCTCTATGCTTTCCACAGAAATTTTTTAATAATTATATCATTCAGCAGTTTAATGTCTTTGCTACATCAGTAGCTTATTAAACTCTTATTTATTAGATTACACTAAAATATACGGCACACAATCACATAAACTCATCTTTTGAACTATTTACAAATTATAATATGTAGTTTATAAAATACTCATTTCTTTTTACAATACATACAATTTAAATGCTCACACTTAAATAAATTAAATTTTTTAAAATCATTTTTTTTATTTTTAAAA
>JAJIYU010011638.1:0-15193 GCA_030144865.1 Tinospora cordifolia
ATATGTATTGTAGGGTTTGATTATGTCAAATGTCAGTAATATCTGTATTATCAAAAGATGTTATGGAGCCCACAAAATTATTCATAACTCTGATAATGAAGTAATGTTTTCAGATATATTGTATTTAAATTTTATCTCTTGGATATGAACTGTTAAAACTAACAAATAAATGAAGAAAAGAAAAAGTAATATCCCCAGTTCTTAGATAGAAAGCAGGACTGACTGCACTCAGAAGAAATAACGTCTCAAGCCACGAGACCACTACGTCACTTATGACGTATGTGATAGAGAAAGAACGGGAGCTGGGGGTGTTACACTTTTGCAGACCTCAAGATTAATGATTAGTTCAGTTTTATAAATAACTTATGCACCTTTCTTCTCAAATTTGAGACAACTCACCTATTAACTTTTTTATTAAAATAAAAATAGTCATAAAAAGGACATGCATTTGATAAAAACAAAAATTAAATATTCAAGTAATACGTATCTCAACCTTACTTATCAAATGTCATAACAACTCAATTACCCTTCTTTTGAGTTCAAATAAAAGAGAATCTTTTGTGTAAGTTCTTACAGGGTAATATAGGCGGTTTATATGCACCATAAATGATATTGGCAATGTTCTATAATTTCTTTTTTTAGTCTATCCAGTATCCATGTCCATGAGTTGGATAATAATTCACCGTCCATGTACACAAGAGTCATGTACTTCGAAATAGTTGCAGACTTGATCAGTAACCTGCCATCCACCTCAATTGTTGACCTTGGCAACCATGTTACGATTTTAAGAACGTTAATTTAAAATATTAAGATCTACGAGTTTTTAACACAACGTCTATGGCTAAAAATACCTCAAAGAACATTATAAATAGATTACATTAGTTCATGTAGATATTACATTAGTTCATGTTTCAACAATAATCGTTGTCTATGCTATCCTTCAACAATAGCCATTGTCCAGGTTACATCCTTTGATGGCAATCAAGGTCTAAGTTTTCTGGGCAACAATTGTCTTTTTTGCCTCTGCATCTTTTTGGTGTCTGCTAGTTTTTTCACCAAAAATATAATAACTACTTTCTATATTGAAAGAAGTGAAGAATCAGAGAGGTAGATCAATGATTAAGATTCAGTTAGTGCAATGCTACCATACCATCCTTTCAATACGATCTCTAGCCTTGGGAATTTGAACTGTCACTCTCGTCTCAAGCTATTTTGTCGAATTAAACAACAAAATCATTAGTTTTATCCACTAATAACAACAATGAAACAACATACAAGCAATTAATACCTTAATTGAAGTGCATACACATAACACTTGATGCTTAATTTCTGGTGGAATTACTGCTAATGCATAGAAAAACTTCTGCCGATTGCATCAAACCATAGCAATTAACATAAAAAATTGCTCACTTCCTATTAAGAATATGTATTGTTTCTTAGCTGTAGGGATTTCATTTACAAAAGCAAGAACTATATATCCCAATAGTATACGTTAAAAGGAGAAAAAATAAATAAGATGTGCTCTGTTCGAAGAACTTACACGAAATGCTTCATGAACAACTCTCTTCGGTCAGTTTGTAGCCATTACACTGGCAACGATTGCAGTTGTGCGATTATCATGTGAGATGAGAGAGAATTTGCTCTGGCAATGAATAGATCTTTTAGTAGAGAGCAGATCGAGAGATAGAGTTGAAAAGAACGGTTTCAGAGTAAAGCAGAGTAGAATCGAAGTCGATTTGTTGCGAAATGGTAGAAAACGATGAATGTCGCAACCCACTTTGTACAAGTGACGTCACGACCGGCACATAATACCATATATGCTACACCTACGTATATAATACTATGTCAGCCCCATCCTCTCCAAACTATTCCATTTCCACACAAAAATTTCGATGGAGTCTCCCCTAAAACTTTGACTTATCCCAAATAAAAATCATCACTTGAAAAACAACATTATCAATCCATAGTCCATACAGATAATAATATACCACATGCTATCCTCCATCATAACTTATAATTTAAAATCCACATCATTTCCCCCTCATACCTAGTATAAACAAATTCATACTCCTCTAGATGATATTACATATATAGTGATAATTATAATTATACAAAAATAAAGTTCACAATGGAATTAAGCTACACACCCAACAATAATGGAAGAGTCGTCAACTATTCTCGCGCTGGCCTCTTTCCTTTTTTATCTATTCCTGAAATGTTGAAGATAATAAGTGAGCGACAACATGCCCAATAAATAATCTTTATCTATGGCATCTAGATGCATTTAAATAATCATGCAGAAAATCAAATTAGATAAAACATTTAAATTCATCATGCACATTTAAGCCATACATACATGCATTCAACGTAGTGATCATGTTATTTTCAATGCCTCATTTAATAAACACATGCACATCCACATTTTTCAGTAGTAGAGTCAGTCTCACTTCTTGTCTGGCCTAGACAATAGTAGACTATATCTCTAATTATCACCCACTCCACAATCATTTCGAGGATTATCACATAAAGAAAGACTGATACTTTTCATGGCTCAGTCCCATATGGATGATCACATACGAAGTATTATTTCCCATGGCTCGGTCCGTTAAAACGATATTGCATTTTAGATATGCTCTTGCAAATCCAAAACACGCTGCCGTGTAAATAAAATTTCATGAATTTCAAACCAAATGCAAATATGTCAATACAAATAGCATGCCTACATTCAAATCCATTTTATATCTATAATGTCATATAAATAACCAAGATAAAGAAATACTCACATATTACCAACAGCTTAAACTGCTGGGCACGTATTTCACTTCCTGCTGTAATAACCAGTCTCTCCCAAATTTACTGTAAAATCTAGTAATATATAATCCATCATTTCATATACAATATGTATTTCCATCAACATCAGTTTTGATTTGATAAAAGCCAGAGGTTTTGACATAATATTATCGATCACATAATACCAGGAATAATTGCTACTCACCCAACCAATTTTAAATATCCACTCCCAAAAGTCTAGGTTCCCATTAACCTTTAACATTAATTTTTTGCTCAAATATCATATTTTTACAGTAGGAAATAAAATAAATAAGCTTCTCAATCATATTTTTCTTTAATTTCTTACATTTTCATAAATAATCTCATTGGTCAATCATTTACCAAAAATCCATTTGATATCCAAAATTTACGAATTTAGTGTCGATGTGTACAAATTTTTGTTATCTACATTTCTGTGGCCTCAAATTAAACTTTTATTGGGGTTATATACCATCAAAAGCTCATCCAAAGGTTATCAAACTTTGGGTATTTATTTTAGAATATATAGGATAAACAAATGAAAACTAACTATATATTTGAGATCTACTTATCACTAAGAGTATTTTGGTATAACTTTTATTAAGTTTTGCTCATTTTGGAAAAATACTCAATTTTTGGGTTCAGGTATAAAACACTATCTACAGTAAAAATTACACTTATAGGATTGTAGTACAAGGTTTAATTAGCATTTTAGCAACTAGAACCAGAGAAAATCACTTACCTATGTGTCGAATCTAGTGAAAAATCGGATTTTCCCTCTTTTTCTTCTCTTTTCCGTCTCTACGTTTTCTAAAGTTGAAAACTGAAGAAAGAAAAAAAAATAGATCACGATGGAAATAAAAATATCCACCGTTGATTTGATTTTATATCGCCAAAAATAATCTCAATTTTACCCTAGTTTAGAAAATTTAATTCCTTAAACACTAACCTTATGTAACCTATTCCCAATTTTACCTTTATTTTAATTTCATAACTACATACCTTATATAAATTAATTGCATAACCATATACCTTATATAAATTAATTTTATAACCACATACCTTATATAAATTATTTTCATTTTTACCCTAAATCATATATATACTTATAACTCCTTTTTTTTAAAAAATATGTTTGCCTCAGTTCTCCCTTTTTTCTGAAATCAGTTCAAAAAGGCTCCCATAAGTATCTTTTTTGTTTTTCGATTTTTTTCCTACTTCAACCAAGGTAATTTATTTTATTTCTTTAATAAATATTGTAATAAACATTTAAATCTTGTTTCGGACATTTTTATATTTATTTGGTATTTTAAAAATTCATTTATTTCCTTTTTATTTACACAGACATTATTATCATATTTTTTTCAATACTACTTTAATTAATTAATTTATACACATATTGTATATTTTTAATACATGTATATAATTATACGTATATGCATGCATAATTTGAACAAATATATGTATTTACATACATTTAATTTTATTTAAATTAATTTACGTGCCAAAGTAAAATATGAAGTATTACAATGAATGCTCGACATCGCAGAGGTTTCAATGTTTAATCGACATGTTTGCAAGGTCGAATCTGCTTAAAAGCTTGAGAAAGTCGGTGAAATCGAACAACATCGGTTCAAATCCGAAGGACCAGAATGTCGATGCCGGAGATCTGAAGAAAGATGAAGTTGAAACAGAGAGGGCAACATGGGCACCTTGTTGCAGCAACGTGGAAGAGAGAACAGAAAAAGAGAGAGAGAGGGAGAGAGAGAGAGAGAGAGAGAGAGAGAGAGAGAGAGAGAGAGAGAGAGAGATTGTTGCGTTGTGAACAAGTTTTCTTCGTCAATTTGTAGCCATTACTTTGGCAACGATTTCAGCAGAGAGGAGATCAAGAGATGGAGCAAGATGGAGATTGAGATGAGGGAAGATTGAGAGAGAGTGAGATGAGAGGAGATCGAAAGAGGGTGAGATGAGATGAGATCAAGAGGCGAAGAGATTGAGAGAGAGTGAAATGAGAGGAGATCGAAAGAGAAAGAGAGAGCGAGTGTGTGTGTGTGAAATGAGATGGAGCTTGCATGCAAGTCGAGAGAGAGAGAGAGAGAGAGAGAGAGAGAGAGAGAGAGAGAGAGAGAGAGAGAGATTGTTGCTATGTTTTAATTCTTTTTTTTTTGTTAAAGTGTCTATCTATTTATTTTTCCTAGTAACTCGTTTTGTTGACATGATCTATATGGGAAAAAATGATCTATTTCTTTGTTTTCTTATAAAAACAAAAATAAAAAATAATAACTTTTGCTAAAAACAATATTTTAGCAACAAAAAAAGTTTGTTACTTTTATTAATGAATTTTCTTATAAAAATTGTAAAAAGATAATATATTGTTGGTTAAACTGATATTTAGCAACAAAAATAATTCATTACTTAAAACTTTTGTTGCTAATAACTTGTTGCTAAAATGTCATTAATCAATTTTTTTTGCAACAAAAAATTATTATTCATTGTTAAGAGTAAGATTTTTAAATAAAAAAGTTTGTTGCTGTTTTAATTAATTTTTTTTTTTTTTTTTTTTTTTTTTGCAAAAGGCTACTACAAAAGTAATATTCTTAAGTAGTATATTGCAACAAAAATAACATATTGTTGGTAAAAGTGATATTTAGTGATATAATCTATTTAAATCTTGGGTTTTTTTAATATTATTTCAAGTCACTAATTTTTCTGAAAATATTTCTAATTAATTTCTATATTGTTTTCTACGTTTTTCCATTTTATCACTTAAAAACTCAAAATGTACCTATGTACCAATATATGCTCATATTTATATTTTATAAATTTACAAAATTTATTATTTTTGTTTATTTTTAACTAAATTTCTGGAAATCTAATTTTCTGAAATTTTTTTCTGTTAATAACGTAATAAATACATTTTTTTTTACTATTTCAATTAGACCATTTTTAATCTAAAAATTCTATTTTATTCAAATGATTTTGCAAAAATTAATTTTCACCTATTTTTAATTAAGTTTCTAGAATTCTAACTTTTCTGAAATTTTTACTCATAAATATATATTTTTCTACTATTTTTACTCTATTTTATCGATTTGATAATTTTAAATGTAAAAAATTATGTTTTTGTTCAAATGATTTTGGAAAAATTATTTTATCACTTTTTTTTATAATTTTCACAATTTTAATTTTTCTGGTGTTTTTGCTTATTAATCTAATAAATACAATATTTTTTGCTTTATATTTCATTAATAAATATATGCTTAATAAAATGCTAATTTATCATTTTCTTTTTCTTTTTTTAATAAAAGTTCCGGCAACTTCAATAGTTGCCTATTTTTTTTAATCTTGCTACTACTTTTTTTTTTCTTTGTGTTTTATTATTTTTTATTCTGTTTAAGAAAACCATATTTTCATGATTTTAATTTCTCTAATCTATTCAGGCATATACTAAATCATATAAAACAGAAAAACATAATTCTTCTATGATTTTCATATGATGAAGCTTCATTTGAATGTATGTTTCTTCTTTCAAAAATCTTTACAATAAAGTCTTATAAAAATTTGGTCTAAACTTAAACTAGACATTTAAATAGCCAAAAACATGGAATAGGGATTGTTTCTTTTAGTTTTTAAAAAATAAGATTTCCATTTGAATGATTTTTTTTTTCTTTTTTTTATTTCTTTAACCTCTGCCAAATAATATGAGATACATGACTAATTAAATAAAATTGTGGGTTGAAAGAGTTATACCCTAACGTTTCGGTTTCCCGTTATTTGTCTTTTCGGCCACAATTCAATGGTTATCATTCCAAAATATCATTAAGGAGAAGGAGAAAAGAATGAAAATCATGTGATGGATTGATCTTACCTCTCTTCTTCATTGAATCTTAATCTTTGAGAACTCCCTCCCTTTTTCTCCTTTTTTTTTTCCTTATTCTTCCTTGGGCGTCTTGGAGGAATGCTAGGGAGGACATCCAAGAGAGCATGGAAGGTTCTAAAGGAGTGCTCGGGTAAGATCCAAGAGCATATGTGGTTTCAGGAAAGGGGGAGAGAGAATGAAGGTTTTTGGAAAGTAGTTTTTTAGGTAAGAATTTTGTTTGGCTTTTATTTCTAATTTACATTTGGGGTGTCATTTTCTTGAGTATACAAAGTCCCTAAGTTGTCTGTTAATTAGCTCCTAGGCCCACACAGTGCACACATGTTAGCCTTTAGTTATTTCAGTTACTGGACCCACTTTTTATACCATATGGTATTGTTTTAGCCCTAGATTTAAATTATTTTATTTTAATAATTTTTTCTTATCATTTGGATCTCATTTATGTGGTTATTATAAAAAAAACATTTAGGAATTTTGTGTATTTATTTTTCAATATTTTATAAGTAAATTTGTCCTATGCTCTAAATGTCTATATGAACATATTTTTTTTAATTCATATAAATTATATTAATTTAATTCTTGTAATTTTTTTACCAAATTTCTTAGACATTTGATTTTCTTTTATATTATATATATATATTTTTTATAGATTATTCTCATATTGTTTTTATAATTGCATAGACATCCGGCCTTAGGTGGAATAACCGTTTTACCCTTTGATGGCAAAATTACCGTTGTACCCTAATTCGTTCAAATAACTTTTCATACTTAAAATCATTTACCATTTCACGCAGTATTGCCCCACAGTTTATTTTTCCTGTGAATTGATCATTTTGCACCTAAGTGGAAAAATTATCATTTTACCCTTAATTTAAGTGGCAAAATTACCATTTTACCAAGCACATTAAACATCATACACCTAATTCTAGTTGTCTATAATGGTTTGTGAGAGTTTATAGTCATTCATAATTATCTATAGTGGTTTATAATGCCTATAATTGTCTATGAACTTACTTAACCAGAAGGACTAATACATTATGGTCTATGATGATATGTAGTGCTCCATGATCGTCTATGTTGGTTTATAATGGTATATAATGGTCTATGATTATGTATTGATGTTTGTAGTCAAAAATGAACTTACTCGTACTTGAAAAAGACTACTACAGTTGATCGTAGACCATTATAGACCACTATTGACTATTATAGATTACTGCAGGGCCTACCATAAAGAGGTCTGTACGGCTCCATTTGTATACTTGCCTTATAACTGTTATTTTAGGCGAATTTTGTTAAATGCAAGTATTTGCTCCAATTTCCCTCGAAATCAAGGACACAAGCTCTCAATATAATGCTCATGGTGAGTCTGCTACCTAGTTCTTTATGCAAGCTCAGCCAGAACTAAGATGTGAATCTAGAATCCTTGTCTGACACTATGGTCTTGGGTACAACATGTAACCTTACTATTTTCTTAACGTAGAGTTCTTAAGTTTTCCTACTAAATCTATGGATCTATGGGTAAGAAATGGGCTACTTTTGTGAGATGATCCACAATCACCAATACATATCTTCTCCTTATGGTTTCTTACGAAACCGCTAACAAAGTCCATTGCAATGTTATCCCACTTCCATTCTGGGATTGGGAGTGGCTGTAACATCCTAGTAGGCTTTCGGTGTTCTGCCTTTACCTGCTAATAGGTTAGACATTGGGAAAAATACTTCGCTATGTCTCTTTTCATACCTCTCTACCAATAAGTTTTTATGAGATTTTGGTATATCTTATCACCATCTAGATGCATGTGATACTTAGTTTGATGAGTTTCATCTAGTATGGTCCTTCTACTTTGCCCATTTTTCAGTACACAAACTATGTCCTTGAGTTTCAATGTGTCATTGGCATCGATCTTGAAATTAGGATGTTTGCCCCGTCTAACAAGTTCCGTCAGGTTGATTATCCATTTATCCTTCTTCTATTCGTCCCTTATCTGGTGTAAGAGATCCAGTTGACAAGTCATAGTATATAGGTGTGCCTATTCTCTGTTTGATGTGACACCTAGTTATAATCACTGATTAACTGGTTCATCTGCCTTTTTTCCTCATCCCTATTATTAAATTTTTCTAAGAACATTGGCTACAACATTTACCTTTTCCTAATGGTACTGTAGTTAAAAGTCATAGTCTTTCAGGAACTCTATCCATCTCCGTTGTCTAAGGTTCAGTTCTTTTTTGGGTATAGATGTATTTCAGGCTTTTATATCAGAGAATAGGTCAAATCCCTCTCTATAGAGGTATTGCCTCCAAATCTTTAGTGCAAATACAATAACAACCAATTCCAAATTGTGTGTAGGGTAATTCTGTTCATGTATCTTCAACTATCATGAGACATATGCAATGACCTTTCCCTCCTGCATCAGTACAACACGCAGTCCGTTTTGTGATGCATCGGTATATAGGACTTATTTCACCCCATGTGTAGGAGTGACCAATATGGGAGCTATAGTAAACTTCTTCTTCAGTTCTTGGAATGATTTCTCACAATTTTCATTTCAAACTAACTTTTTTCCTTTCCTTGTTAACTTAGTTATGGGTCGAGCTAACTTTAAGAAGTCTTGGATAAGCCTGCGGTAATATCACCTGAAACCTAAGAAACTCCTAATCTCTATGACGGTCTTGGTTGCTTCCAGTTTGATATTGCTTCTACTTTATCTGGGTCTATTGGTATTCCTTCAACTGAAACAACGTGGCCAAGAAGCTTTATCTTCGTCATCCAGAACTCATACTTGCTACACTTAGCATATAGTTTATTCCTTCTTAATGTCTCTTGCACAATTCTCAAGCGTTCTACATGTTTGGCTTTTGATTTGGAGTAGATTAAGATATTGTCCACAAATACCATCAGAAGCTGATCCAGATACTATCTAAAGACTCTGTTCATCAGGTCCATAAATGCAGCCAGTTCATTGTTTAAACCAAACGATATCACTGTGAACTCAAAATGCCCGCATTGAGTTCTAAAGGTTGTTTACTCTTGAATCCTCAGGTGATGATATCTTGACCTCAGATTAATCTTGGAGAAGTGAGTGATTTCCCTCAACTGATTGAACATGTCATCTACCATGGGTAAATAATATTTCTTCTTTACTGTTACTTGATTGAGCTTCCTATAGTCAATACACAGTCTCATGAATCTGTCATTTTTCTTCACAAGTAGTACTGGAGCTCCATATGGTGATTCTCTAGGTCTAATGAATCCCTTCTCATAGGGCTCATTCAATTGTGTCTTTAGTTCAATCAATTCCACTAGTGCGATTTATAACACCCCAACCCCCGAGACTTTCAATTGGACTTAACCACAAGGCGAGCCAGGTCGGTGTTACAATTACAAGTACACAACTTGACTTTTAATTTCAATTATCCCATGCCTTATTTATTTAGTTAACACATACCAAGGCAATTGTACAAAAGATAAAAGAAAACTTTCTAAGTTTTCATTCAATTTAATAAAAGAGAGAGTACATAACTCCAAATTAGAAACTTAAATTCAACAAAAGTCTTACATTCTAAATATTCAAAATTTGGACTACAAGTCCTTACATCTAAATAGAAAATAGAAACTTTCTAAAACTAGGCATTCTAAATTTCAAGCATGCTTCATCATGTGATCAATTTTCTGAAAAGATAAGAAAGGAAGGGTGAACTTATAGCTCAGTGGATCATTCTTAAAACAACTAAGTCACTAATTCAAATCAATAACACATTCAATTTCAAACACTTGCATTCATTAGGCGATTCAAACAATTTCTTGCTTATGGTTGTACGTTAGACTGAAAGGGGTTCCAATCCCCTGATGTTCTTATTAAAATACCACACTTTTGGGTAGAAAGACAATTCATCTTGTCACATTCTATTGGGTTTAGGATCTTATGTCCATGTTCCAAATATTTTGGACTATACACATCTATACACAGTAATGAGGCTCATATACACAAAATATATGTAAATAACACCCATAGTATCCCTTTGGATCACTATGATAATACTTAGTTATTAAATTTCAAGTTCTTACATTTAAATCTCACATTCATGAATCATACATAAAAGAAATAAAATTCAACATATAAACATTTAAAAGCATGGAAACATGGCAGATCATGTATCATACTTTAAAGTAAATCTAAGCATGGAACTAAGCATGGCATGATCTCATGAATGCTTAAACATGCATACATGCTAATACTGAATTTTAAATCATGAATAATGAAAATGAAATATGAAAGTATGCATGATAAATTGATATTAAAACATGCATGAACACGTTATTAATCCAAAATAGTAAAATGAGAGTTCAAGAAATCTCATCCACCTTAATTTGAAGGTCACTGAAATTTCGACAGAGTTTCCCATGCTTTCCAATGCCCATGTGACACCCTGGCTCCCGATTTTTCTCCTTCTGCGATGAGTCATCTAGGTCGCGTGCGGAGGCAACACGCCCTTTCGAGGGGAAAACGCTGGACTCAGTCGGCGAAGGCCATGTGGTTCATTCTCATTCTGTCTATCTCTTACTTCAAAACCTCTCCTTCAAATAAGTTATGAAATAAATTTAAAATACAAAGTGTTCTTTCAAATACAAGTTTTGTCAGCAAAATGAGATTTAATAAAAAAATGCATGTAGTAGTGCGAAGTACTTACAAGTTCAATATGAAAATACAATTTAGAAAGAAATACAATAAGACCTATGACCAAGTTTGATGCATGCCAAAATTTACAAGAAAGACAATTTAAAAGATGGAGGGCATATGCCCAATTCAAATTATTTATGAAAAAAATTATAAAACATTAAACTAAAAAGAAAATTGTGACAACCTCCCAGTGAGGTCTCAACCAAAATGACGACCTCACATGGTTGGTCTATTCTTGCGGTGTTTGATCACCTGTAATGAAATAATGGGGTGAGCTCGAGAGCCCATTGGATCATCCCTACACATCACTAGCATTATGCAAACTATAATACACAACATGCAAACACTTTCATTACATTAGGGCATTTCAAACATTATATTGGTCAATTTGTCGAGTTTCGAAGACCGAAAGAACTTTACTCTCGGTGTCTTGTGTGGTCTGGGAGCGAATCTGGGGATAACGCTTAAGGGTCGGTTACCTTTCGGGACCACGATCTAAGGAGAGAGGTCCTAAGTGACTCACAATTTGACAGATCAATCAACTATGGTAGCCAGCTTGGGTGGGACATCCACGATGATGCTATGTAGCTTATCATCACCTCGGTACATGGAGTTATTAAATCTTAATTTAATCTTCTTTAGTTTCATATTCCACTCCAATTTATAGCAATTGAATACATCGAACATCTCAAAGTAAATCATATAGATACAACTATTTTTCATGAAAAATAATTTCTCAAGTCACAATCCATACATATTATTAAAGCGAATAAGCAAACATCATAGTTTCTCAACAATCCATTCCAATCAAGATCAATCAAGTAAGTCATAGCATCCTTTAAATACATATTAAGCTAAACAAGCATCATGTTTTGCATTCAAAATCTGAATAACACTAGTGAGCAAGGAAATCCCGCCCACCTGATATTTAGTTCCCTTGAGCCGTTGCTCTTGTTTGTAGTTACCTTAGATCTTTAATCTCGTGCTATTTTCTTTCTCCTTTTCGTTTACTGTCAATGCAAGGCCCAATCTTCAATCACTTCTATTTTCCTTCCATACACAACATCCATACTCATAAGACACCAAATAATAATGACTGAACACTCATTCAAGAGAGAAACATGACTCACTGGGTTTGTCTTTGTGCAAGACGTGAAAACCCTCATTTCTTCCTTGCTTGGTGTAGTTCTTCCTCCCCTTTTGCTTGAGAAGCACCTGAAAATGATTTGAGTGGCTAAAGTTGTTGAAGAACTCAGATAGAACCAAGAGAAATCGAAGGGAAATGGTTCCTGGAAGAAATCACAAGCTCTGAGAGAGAAATGAGCGATTTTAGGCTTTTTGCGCAGGTAATATCTTTATATAGTCCCGAATTACCATGGTCATCAATCGGGGTAATCAATGCGACACATTTTTCTCCTTTTTCTGGGTTTGTCCGAAATTATCACGGTAATCACGTAAATGCGCCATTTTTGCACATTTTCTTGTGATTTTCGATTTCATAGCATTTTTAATATTTATTCTAAATTTACTTATACATATTTCATGCAATCATAGGTTTTAAAATACTATTTCTTATTTATTTATTTGATATTTAAATCATTGTAAAATATGTGGCGATCTTATTAAATTTCAGGGTATTACAGTCTACCCCCCTTAAAAGGATTTCGTCCTCGAAATTTAAAAGAATGTTACCTGTGTGATGCTATTCAATCAAGTGCTCCTGGTGAAAAAATTTAGGTACTTTGTTCGTATCTCGCTTTCCAACTCCCAGATTGCCTCTTCTGAGTCATGATGTCTCCATAGGACCTTGACTAGAGAAATGTCCTTGGTCTTGAGACTCTGCACCTTACGGTCCAATATTCTGACCGCTAGTTCCTCATATGTTGCATTATCATGAAGTACGATCTCCTCCCAATGTATAACATAAGATGGATTTAGCTCGTACTTCTGCAGCATCGACACATGAAATACATTATGGATGGATGACATTTTGTTCGACAAATCCAATTCGTAGGCATAGTCGTCGATTCGTCTGAGTATCTCAAACGGGCCTATGAACCTTAGTGCTAGCTTTCCCTTAAATCCAAATAGTTTGATCCCTTTCTGTGGGCTGATCTTTAGAAAAACTGTCACCCGGTTGGAATTCTAAGTGTTTCCTTCTTTTATTAGCATAACTCTTCTGCCTACTCTGAGTTGTAGCTAGCCTCTTTTGAATCTGCCTAGCTTGTGTGTTCATTTCTTCAACTAATTTTGGTCCTGTGAGCAGTTGATTTTCAAAGTCTGTCCAACATTATGGTGATTTGTAGGGTCTGCCATAAAGCGCTTCATATGGAGCCATCCGGATGCTCGCTTGATAACTGTTGTAATAGGTGAACTCCGCCAAATGCATATACTTGCTCCAATTGCCCTTAAAATCAAGTACGCACGCTCTCAACATATCTTCCAATATCTGAATGGCCCTCTCAGATTGCCCATCTGTCTGAGGGTGAAATGTTGTGCTTATAGTGAGTCTGCTCCCAAGCTCTTTTTGTAAGTTCTGCTAGAATTGAGACATGAATTTAGAATCTCTATCTGACATTATAGTCTTGGGAACACCATATAGTTTCACAATCTCTTTGACATACAATTCTCCAAGCTTCCTAACTGAATCTGTGGATCAAATGGGTAGAAAATGAACTACCTTCGTCAGTCGATCCACAATAACCCATACGGTGTCTTCCCTTTTCTAATTCCTCAGCAGGCCACTAACAAAATCCCTTGTAATATTGTCCCACTTTCATTTCAGTATCGAAAATGGTTGCAATAGTCCTGACGGCTTTCTGTACTCAGCCTTCACTTATTAGACACCTAGAAACATACTTGGCTATGTCCCTCTTCATACCTCTCCACCTATATGTTTTCCTAAAATTTTGGTACATTTTGTCCTCACTTGGATGCATTGTGTACTTGGTCTGATGAGCTTCATCCAAGATGGTTCTTCTGCTTTGCCCATCGCTCGACACACGGACTCTATGTCCAAGCCTTAGTATGCTTTTTGCATCAATTATGAAGTCGATGTGCTTGATTTGCTTGATGCCCTCTATCAAATCAATAATCTACTTGTCACTTTTTTGTTCATATCTGATTTGGTGTAAAAGATTCAGCTGGTAAGTAACGACATATAGATATGCTCTTTTCTCATTCACAACTATACCTAGATTAAACTCACCAATTAGCTGATACAACTGACCTATTTCTTCATCTTTCTTGTTGGATTTTTTGCTGAGTGCATCAACCACTACATTGATATTTAAATCATTCATGAATGTAACATCCAATATGTTGAGATGTTAAAGTGGGCATGTGTGGGAAGGAACAATCCCACATTGGAAAGATAGAGACACTATTTGGAGGAGGGCCCTATATAAACCCCCCTACTCCACCCATTTCATTCATCCCAAAGACAAGAGTTGAAAATTCCTCTTTCTTTCTCTCTTTGCCTCCTTCTTGGCAACCTTAGTTCTAAGTTCTTCTTTGCTTGAGCTATTCTAAATAGTTTGCGAAGTAGTAGCCACGAAGTGCTACGAATAATTTAGGAAGCGATCTTGAGGTGAGTTTCTTTCCTTTCTTTTAATTTATTATTTTAATTTAGATGATGCTTGCTTGTTTGATTAGTTTGATTCTTTTATGTTTTTATTTTTGTTCTTTGTATTTATGTCTTTCATTTATCATGTTGCACGACCAAGAGAGTATGCTCTGTAGTTGCGTCTTGTATGATCTTCTACATTAGAAATCGAAAGTCGTTTTCCTGTTTGAGAGAGTATGCTCTGTAGTTGCGTCTCGTACGATC
>JAJIYU010011639.1:0-15192 GCA_030144865.1 Tinospora cordifolia
TAATTGCATACCCATGACAAACATATATATGTATTTATATATAAATATATACGTGTATGTGTTTTAAACTCAAATTTCGGTTATTACATCACTAAAATTTCAGGTATTACATGATAGAACGGACTAAATAAAAACGGTAGAAACAAATACTAAATAGGCGTTAGTGTGTAGATAATCAAGCTAGCACAACAAGGTTCCAAGCTTCCACCTAAGCTTTCAGGTTCCAGTGTCCCATACCACTCTACCCCTTCCACTTAGGTTTTCACCCAGAACAAAGCTGCACCCAAACAATTTTGTAAGTGTCTCGATGTGCAAGGCTTCCCAAGCTTTACTACACTTGACTGTCCCATACCATCCAAGAATAAGAAAACAAGTTCTTCCAAAGCCACCGATCACTCACCATACATGGCCCGTCATTCTTCGAGTTCAGGATTCCTCTATATCCTTGAATCCTATGCGTCCCATACCACATAGAAACCAAAGATACAGGATCCTTCCGATCTCGTGCCTTGACCAAACAAGTGTTTGTTTTCCACACATTTGAAGTCTCTACTTATGCTCTAAAAGTTTATTCATGATTCACTGTGCCACCCTTGGCAACCCCCAAGTCTCTACTTAAGGTCTTATTCAAATAGAGAAGCATATATTTACCCAACAATTCTTATATGTCTAATATTAATCAATGTATATTCCTTTATACTTCTATGCTAACTAATTAATTGCATATCAATGACAAATATATATATATATATATATATATATATATGTATTTATATATAAATATATACGTATATGTGTTTTAAACTCAAATTTCGGTTATTACGTCACTAAAATTTCAGGTATTATAGTAGTGTTGGCTACCCATCAATTTAAGGGACCAGCTAGAAGCTGATGGCAGATGGTAAAGGCAGACCCGACCATTAATGTTAGTCGAATGACCTGGGAAGAGTTTATGAATATATTTTACGAGAAATTCTTTTCAGAAGCAACACTGACGAAGATGTAGGAGGACTTCGTTCAGTTGAAACAAAGAGAGATGACAGTGGCTGATTATGAGGCCAAATTTATTGAGTTGGCCAAGTTTTCACCTGAACTAATCAATGAAGAGAAGAAGAAGGTCAACCATTTCACTCAGGGTCTCAAGATTGAGATCCGAAAATTAATAAAGATAGCTTGCCCAAAGACATATAGAAAAATCATAGACAGGACATTAACCTTAGAGCAAGAGTTGAACTTTGAACAAAGGTTAAGGAACAGAAACAAGAGACTAGGATGTGATAAAGACCACCAGGGAGATCAGAAGAGAAGGAATGCTAATCAGAACGATGGAAACAGAATGCCTCAATGGCAAAACCGACCCAAACCGACCAGGAAGAAAAATTAGAGCTGGTCAGACAACAAAGGCGGTGTTTCCACTGCAATCGGCGAGGGCACATAGCAAAGTTTTGTCCACCAAAACCCAACCACGACAATAGCAACAACCTTCGAATAGTTAAGGGGGGAGAACAGAATGTACATCCTCAACAACAACTGCCTCGACAAAATAACACCCAAGGGCAAAATCAGAATTAGGGTCGGGCGCAAAACCTAAACCAGGGCCATGGGCAAAACTAGGCTAGAGTATTTGTTATTGCTGATGCTCCTAAAGACCAAATCCCCACTGTTGAAGGTACATTCCTGTTATTTAACATTGCTATTTGATTCGGGTGCTACAAAGTCGTTTGTTTCAGAAAAAACTAGTTAATAGATTACAACTAGTAACAAAAAATTTGCCTATAACGTTGAATGTATCGACACATATAGGAACTACTGTTACATCAAAGAAAATGTGTACTTGTGACCTTAGGTTTGGGGATAAGCTGATTTCAATTGACCTTCGTGTATTGCCATTTCACAGGTATGATGTGATATTGGGTATGAACTAGTTGGACCAGTACTAGGCACAGATCAATTGTCCCAAGAGAAGAATGACGATAACGTTGCCCTTAGGAGAAACCTTTAAGATAAATGGTGATATTCATAGGTTGCCTAGGAGCCCAATGATGGCCATATTGAACTACTTAAGGCAGAAGGATGACCTCGAAAACCTCTTAGAAGAGAACTCGGAGGGACAGAAAGAAATCAAGAACCTAGAAGTGGCCCGAGACTACGAAGACGTATTTCCTGATGATTTACCCGGACTACCACCAACTAAAGGCATCGAGTTCAAGATTGAACTCCAACCTGGAACCAACCCCATAGCTATACCTCCATACCGTATGGCCTGAGTAGAATTAATCGAGTTGACGACTCAATTAGAGGAGCTCTAGGAGAAAGGATTCATCAGACCAAGTGAATCACCTTACGGGGCTCTAGTATTGTTCGTGAAAAAGAAGGACAGATCTATGAGACTCTGCGTTGAATATCAAAAACTGAATCAGGCGACGGTAAAGAATAAATACCCTTTACCAAGAATAGACGACCTATTTGATCAATTGAGAAAAACCACTCATTTTTTAAAAATTGATATTAGGTTAGGGTATCATCAGTTGAGGATTCGTGACATTCACAAGACTGCCTTTAGAACTCGATATGGACACTTTGAGTTTACAGTATTGCCTTTTGGTCTAACCAATGCCCCGACAATATTCATGGACTTAATGAACCGAGTATTTAGACAATACCTTGACCAGTTTGTCGTGGTATTTGTTGACGATATCCTAATATACTCCAAGTCCAAAGAAGAACACTTAGAACACCTGAGGATCATGTTAGAAACACTTAGAAGACACCAATTGTATGCCAAATACAAAAAGTGTGAATTCTGGATGAAGATAGTCAAATTTCTTGGTCATGTAGTATCGACGGAAGGTATCTCTGTAGATCCTGAAAAGGTGGAAGCTGTCACAAATTAGAAACAACCTAAGATGGTTATCGAGATCTGAAGCTTCTCGGGGCCTAGTTGGATACTACAGAAGATTCATTCAAGACTTTTCCAAATTAGCAAAACCTATGACAAAACTAACTAGAAAGGAAGGTACGTTCGATTGGGATGAAAAGTGTGAACAATCATTCCAAGAATTAAAGAAGAGATTGGCTTCGACCCCTATCTTAGTCATTCCAACCCATGGTATCATGTATGTTTTGTACACAGATGCTTCACAAAACAGATTGGGTGCAATTTTAATGCAAGAAGGAAATGTTGTTGCCTATGCCTCGCGACAACTAAAGATCTATGAAAGAAACTACCCAACACATAACTTAGAACTAGCAACTATAGTGTTTGCTTTTAAGATTTGGAGGTACTATCTGTATGGTGAGAGGTTTGACTTGTTTTCAAATCACAAAAGTCTAAAATACATCTATACCCATAAAAAGTTGAACTTTAGGCGACATAGGTGGATGAGATTCCTTAAAGACTACGATTTTCAACTCCATTACCATCCAAGAAAGGCCATCGTAGTAGCAGACGCCCTTAGTAGAAAATTCAGCAAGCCAGAGAGGAAAAGGGTCAGATGTACCAACTAATCGAAGATTTTAGGATGGGCGTAACATTAAATGAAGAATGAGCCTATCTATACAATATGACTTGTCAACCAGATCTTTTGCATTAGATTAGGGGAGATTAAAGGCAAGACAAATGGCTCAAAATGTTGATTGAAGGTATTCAACAAGGAAAGCATACTAACATTAGAATGGATGCCAAGGGTGCCTTAAGACTCGGAGAAAGAATTTGTGTACTACAATATGGATAGAGTAGGCAAACCATTCTAAATGAAGCCCATAAAAAAAAATACATGATGTATCCAAGAAGAGATAAGATGTATCAAAATCTCTGAAAAACCTATTGGTGGAGAGGTATGAAGAAAGATGTAGCCAAGTAAGTCTCTAAGTGCCTAACCTATCAACAAGTAAAGACATAACACCGAAAGCCCTCTAGATTGTTACAACCACTTTTGATCTCAGAATGGAAGTGAGATAACATTGCCATGGACTTCGTCCGCGGATTACCTAAAAATCAGAAAAGGGAAGATATTGTTTGGGTGATTGTGGATCACCTCACTAAAGTGGCACACTTCTTGCCCATTAGATCCACAGACCAAGTGAGTAAACTAGGTGAATTCTATGTGAGAGAGATTGTATGCCTTTATGGGGTAGCTAAGACAATAGTGCAGACCAAGACACCCATTTCACCTCACAATTTTGGAAGAGTCCATAGAAGGAACTAGGCACTACACTTACCATGAGTCCAGCTTTCCACCCTCAGATGGACGACCAATCAGAAAGAATTATCCAGACGCGGAAGACATGCTGAGGTCTTGCATCTTTGACTTCAAAGGGAATTGGAGTAAGTACCTGCATTGGGCGGAGTTTGCCTATAATAATATTTATTAGGCAAGTATAGAGATGGCTCTGTATGAACCCCTCTATGGGAGGCCCTGCAAATCACCAACCTGTTGGGTTGAACTTAAGGATCACATTCTTACTGGGCCAGATCTCGTGCAGGAGATGAACAATTAGGTGAAACAAATTTAGAAACATTTGACAACTGCACAAAGTAGACAAAAAAAGTTACACTGATAGGAGAAGAAGACCTCTAGAATTCTATTTAGGCGATAAAGTGTTTCTAAGGATTAACCCTCAGAAGGGAATCAAACAATTTGAAGTCAAAGGAAAACTAGCACCTAGATTCATTGGACCCTTCGACATACTCAGGAAGATAGGCGAATGCACCTACGAATTAGACCTTTCAAATCGAATGTCATCAATCCACAACATATTTCATGTATCAATGCTACGGAAATACGAACCAGATCCCTCCCACATAATTCGATGGGAAGAAGTAGAAATCCAAAATGATGCCACATATGAAGAAGCGGTGGTTAGAATTCTAGATCGTAAGGTACAAAGCCTAAGAACAAAGAATATTCCCTTAGTCAAAGTTCTTTGGAAACACCTGAAATAGAAGAGGTTACTTGAGAATTGGAAAGTGAAATACAGAATAAGTACTAAGAACTTTTCACTAGAAGTACTCGATCAATAGACACTCAAGTAACCTAATGATAGATTTTGAGGATGAAATCTCTTTTAAAGGGGGCAGAATGGAATATCCCGATCATTTTTGTATATATATGTATGCGTATACAATTTAATTAGTATAGATACACATATATATTAATTGGTGACTACATATGTGACATTTTATTGATATATATTAATTGGTACATATATAGATATTTATTTATTATTTTGAATTAATTAAGATAGACATATGAAATTAATTGATTAATTAAATGGTGTATAAGTGTGTATATATATATGTGTGTGTGTGTGTGTGTGTGTACATTAATTAAATATGATTGATATATGTATTAATATATTCATACTAAGCATATAGTAAGATTAATTAATTTATAGTAATAAGAAAAACACAATATGGTGCACGAGCCATGCGCATGGGCTGAAAAGCCCATGCACCAAAGCCAAAACATATGGTGCACGAGCCATGTGCGCGAATTCATGCGCGGTCCGTTTTCCTATTAAAAAAAATTTATTTATCCAAAAAAATGTGGAAAAATATGAAAAAATATCCGAAAAATTCTAAAAAATACAAAAAAACCCTAATCTCTAAGCCAAAACCCCTAACCGCCCCAACCAAGTAAAAAAGAAATTTTTCTATAATAGGAAAGTAAAATTTTACAAAACTAAACCTCAGAGACCCTATATAAACCCCACCTCTCCCCCCCATTTCATTTATCCCAGAACAAGAGTTGAAATTCATCTTGCTCTCTCTTTGCCTCCTTCTTGGCAATCTTAGTCCATTATCTTTTCTTGAGCTATTCTAAATAGCCTGCGAGGTAGTAGCAACAAAGTGTTACACAGATTTAGGAAACGATCTCGAGGTGAAATTTCTTTTCCTTCTTTTAATTTATTATTTTGATTTAAATAATGCTTGCTTGTATGTTTAGTTTAATTTATGTTTTTAAATTATTATATTGCTCATGACTGAAAAAGTATGTTCTATAGTTGTGTCTTGTACGATCTTCTACATAAAAAATCGAAAGTTTTCTTTCATATTTGAGAGAGTATGTTTTGTAGTTGCGTCTCGTACAATCTTATACATAAAAAATTGAAAGTCATTGTTTCTGTTGATTTATGGTGTTGTATTGTTGGTGTGTTTATATACTGTTGAAATATTTAATTATTATGCTCTTGCACATAAAAAAATAAGATCAAATAAAGATTTCAACCACGTACTGGCACGGGGACGGATGTTCTTCATGCGTGTTCCAACCTTTTGAACTGGCTGTCAGGATTGGCACTAGAATGGACTGGGTTTCAGGAGTGATCCCATTTCATATAGAAGGGTCTGAGTTTCAGGATTGATCTCTCTCCCTAGATTTGAAACACAGAGGTTAATCCCTTTCGGTCTAAACGACAACAAAAATAATATATTGTTTGAATCGATTGATACTTGAAAGTGTTTGATATGCTTGTATTATTTGATTGGAATAATGAATTAAATAGATGGAATGATTCACTTGGCTTTTTAGCTCACCTCCTTCATTTTTCACATTTCAAAAAGTTAATTTATCAGTCTACGTGGAAGGTTATTTATTAGGAATTCTTTTTCTTTATTTATTTCATGGTAGGGCACTGGGCCCAAGCCAAATTATTTATTTTAGTTTTGAATTTATTTTCCACTGTAAAGGTTCATGTATCTAGAATTTTAGAATAAATAACTAAAGGATTTTATTTATTTATAGTGCTATAAATTATTTTATGCATAAACTAATGTACGCATGAAGTCTTATGGGTTTGAGACTTAGAAAGGAAAAATGATAACATAGCACAGGACCATCTCCTGGGCAGTACAAGAATATTGATTGAAGAATATTATGCCATCGGATGACGCAAACGATGGAGATTGGGAGGTGGGGTGTTATATGATTTGAGGCCCTATCATTCATATTTTGTATAACTTAGATTCTAAAATATTGGTAGTTCAAATCTCATCTCAAAATATTAAGCAATCATGGCCATAAGCATTTCTAAATCCACCCTACAACTTAGCACATATCAACGGTTTTAAGACTATTTTTTAAGTACTAGAAATGGACATCTAAGTAGGCATCTTGGCGCGAATATAAAATAGTACATACCAAGGCCTATGGGTTGGGGTTTATACCTTCTTGTAGCCTCTGGTGGAGGGTTTAAAATGCCTCAAATTTTAGTCTAAATGGACGTCCCTAGCTTCTTCAAATGATGCCTCAAAAACACTTCCCTGAACTGTTTCATGCTAAAGCTATTGAAATAGTGAGCAATGAGTCATCAAGGCTTTATAAAATGTAGTCAGGATCTCATTTTCTAATTTCTATCACTTGGAGATCGAAATACACATTACAAGGAAGAAAATGAAAGGTTTTACCTCAAGAATAGATCTCGAATGGGCTGAGAATCATTCCATTAAAGATCAAACCAACGTAGTTTTTTCTACAGATTCTACTGCAACAGTGTCCACTAGTACCTTTTCGTGGTTGTTTTCCTTTCTAGTGGTTGTACATTTTGACAAAGGGCTTGAGGGTTCTTTGAGAGGGATGTGAGAGCTTTGAAATGAGCCAAATTTTAGGGAAAACAAACTTGAAATGAAGGAGATATGAGCTCTAAAATATGACTTGCAGAGACTAAAAAATGAGATTTCTGCTCCAAGGTAGGGTTTTGTTGCATCTATGAGGTGGCTTGCATGGCAATTGAGAGTGCCACATGGCCATCTATGTGGCTCTTGAGTTTCCATGCATGGTGACTTGTTGGCACCATGTATTGGCTAGCTCAGAGGTGTGATTGGACTGCAAAACATGGGGTTCAAAACCAGGTTCTTGGCTGGTTTTTTGCATGAAAAATGCCTAGAAAATTTAAAAAAGGAGCAAAACGAAGTGGGAAAGAAGAGAGCAAATGCTGGGTCGGCTAGCCAATAAGGCCGACCAATGCACCAAGCTCGGGCTTTAAGCGCCCGGGCTATTCGGCTTGGCCTGAACTCGCACGGACTTCCAGCCCGTGTGGCCAAATTCCATTATTATTATTATTGTTTTTGTATTTGTATTGGTATATATATATATATATATATAGTTGATTTTCACCATTTTTTAAAAATCATTTAACTTATTTCTGCTTTAATTTCTTCAAACATCTCTAATTATACACTATTTTCATCATTTATACAATTATTTTTAAAAATTTGAATAATCCACCCAAAAATAATATTTTTCTCCCAAAAATTTCATTAATTGCTCTAAAAATTTTGTAATCATTCCGAAAAATCATATACTCTCCAAAAATTACTTTTCTCTTATAACTTCATGCATTCTTTCCTCAAAATTGTATTTTCTCAATTATTCTAATTTATTTCAATAAATAATCTAAAATTTGAGAAAAATTGAGAAAATTCATGTATTTTCATTAAAGATTTTAGAAAAATACATATATTGAACCCATTAATTGTATATCAAAACTATGGGTCATCACAAAAATAAACAATTAATTAAATAGTAAGTAAGTAATAGATTTATTAACGGTAAAATGGGTACACAAAATAAAAAAGAAAATGAGAAGTTAGGGAGAAAATAAAATAAAATGTGTATAAATTAAATTTATAAGGGGCATCACATGGTATATAATGTAATTCCATATAAATTTGGTTTGTAAATGCACAAGGTGAATCAAAAATCACCCAAAGGAGAGAAATCCTCCATGCCCCGTGAGATTAGAAGATCAATGTGATTGGATTAAGATTAAACTCTACGATGAATTACAACAAGGAGTCCTAAGTATACCCAAAATCCACTATAATTCTCATCTTGCAAACTCTTAAACTTATCCAAACACCAAATTTGGTGCCTCCCCTTCCCTCTCCCATATGAGTGCCAATTTCCTTTCTTCTTTGTCTCTTCGTCGACTTCCCTTCCGTCTTTCTTTTCTCAAGATGTCCCATAAGTTAACACATAAAGCTTGAGGTTTCATGCTATAGGTTCTCATCAAGCCATTGTACAAGGTAATATTTTGTTCTAAACTTTGATCTATGATTCTTTCCCACATCTTTTTGAGAATCAACTCCCCGTCAACAATCCTTGAGACTCATGTTTATTCCCTCCATCAAAATAAAACCATAGATCATATCAAAAGGATTCAAGAAGTTTTTTTTTGAAGTATATGTTTTCAATTGGGGGTTCAGATAATATAAGTAAGGTACAAGGATTCTATTTCATCCTAATGCGTAGTTTGTGTTCTATAATTTAAAGTATTAGGATGTTATAAGCATAAGAAAACTAGAGACAGAAAAACGTACACGAATGGGTAATTTCCTTCTGGTTACTACATTACTACTTTTCACTACCTTGGTACTGCATAGTTCCTTCTTCGTTTTCTTCTTTGATCATTCCGATTATTGCAATAATGCCTCACATTGCCGCGATATTGCATTTTTCTTCCTCATTTTTTTTTTCATTTCTCATTCTAGTTATCGCAGTAGTGTATTGCGTCTCTTTTCCTCTTCGTTTCCTTCTTTATCTGTTCTGGTTACCACATTACTCCTTCATTCTACCGTAGTACACAAAAACAAATTTGTGCTTTGACTCTTTTAATATGCTATCTATTAACACTATGGACTATATTGGAAAGAGAGTCATTAATTTATAGTTTGAAAACATTAGATAATACTACAATTACTAAGAATAATGATTTTAATTTTTAAAGGTTGAGAACTCAAGACGGGTTGGAATCAACAATACAAGAGAATTCAACAGAACCAACTGACAAGGTGAGATGAATACTTTGTTCTTTAGTATTATCTAAGTTTTAAATATGGAATTTGATCTTTGTTTATATTGATTGAATACTTAGCAACAAGTTAGGATGTGATTATAAAATGGTTGGATTTGATGCATGTATGATATATGATTGATAGCATGTTGTATGACACTAAGTATGAGAAATATTGTTTCAAAAGTATGTTGTATAAATTATATGTTGAATAGTATGATCTGTGTGACCTTATGCATGATGATTTCTTGTTTCACAATGTTTCATATAATCACATTCTTGAATTGCAAGTAGTTGAACATGCTAGAATTTAGATGTTGCATGACACTTTAAATCCATTTTAATCAAGAATTGAACCATATAGTGACACAGTGAATTCCTAATTGTAAGATCCCACCTCTCGATAGATGTCCCAGAGAGCATAGGTACCATATCACCCATGTACAATGATAACAAATCTGATAAAATGAAACATGTAATGATAAATAACACACCAAGGCCAAATAAATTCTAACTTTTTTTATAAAACAATGTAAAAGATTTAAATAAAAATGAACCAACTACAAATTTTATAAATAAAACATAGTAAAGTAAAGTTGCCAAGGTTCAGTGACTTATAAGTAAATCCATAAAATGCATTTAAAACAAAAAAGAAAGACTAGGGCCAACATGTCCAACTCAACCAGACTACTCAAATAATAAAGTAAATGCTGAAGAAGAAGGCTCTCATGAGCCCATGCCAACCTCTGTTCATTGAATCCCAGAGAAGTAAAAAATAAGATGTGAGCTCAAAGAGCCTAGTGAATCATTTCAAATATTTAAATCATTATTTCAATCAAACAAAGCATACATGCTAAACACTTTCATAGATTACGTGATTAAAATAATTGATTGTTTATCAATTGAGGTTAAGATCGAAAGGATTCTTCCTCGGTGTTCCACATTTGGAGAGTGATGTCTATGTTAGACATTCAAACCCATCTCATCAATCAGGGAAGTGAGGTCAATACAAACTCCTAGTTCTATCTCAAAATAATCTCATAGAACAATCGATCAAATAACCGGTTAGGTTAGGTTTGAGTTAGAACACTCATGATGACATTCTTTGGTATGTCATTGTGTCGATACGTGATTAAAATCTTTATTAATCTCTTTTTAATGGGATATCATAATAATGCCATAGCAAAATTAGATATACAATTCAAATAATACATGGATGCATCATCAATATGGCAATTATCAAAATATTATGCATTAATAAAGATACTGCACATAATATCAATCATTGCATCAAACAAATCACTGAATCATACAATAACATTCATTCACATCATAACCTTAACTATCAACTATACATGTATACTTTATTTAAATTAAAAAAATAATTTAAAATTTAAAAATCACATCCACCTATGTCAACATTTGCTATTCTCGAGATTTGCATTGTGTCTGGAATTACTTGAGATGTTGACATACGTCATGTAAAAATAATTTTCTTACAAATTTATCATAACTTTAATATTTTAAACCTTCAATTTCTGATTTTTATAATTTAATTTATTTTTTATTTAATAGTGCACTATTACTCTAGTTTCCATTGTGAATTTAACCAATATTATTTTTTTCTTTTAAAAATCATTATAATTGATTTTTATTGAACATTCTATGATTAATTTTTTTTACTTCTAAAAATTTAATTTAAATTATCACGCATATATTACATGATAATTAGATTTAATGATCATTAATCACACATAGAACCATTTTCTATGTGTATTGATATATTTTTAATAAAAATTCTACTATTTTATAATTACGTTATTTTATTTTTCAGCAAGTCAAGTTTCTGATTTTTTTCTCCCAAAATTTTTTTTATTTTTTTATTTTTCATAATTTACATTTATTTTGTCAATTTCCAACATTAATGTTATAATGGCCTCATTTTCGCCCCAATAGGCTATAACCTATTAATATAACTTATTATTTTATTTTAAACTGATTTTCTTATGAAAATTTCAGGAAGTAAATTTCTGAAAAATTTTCCAGTTTAATATATTTTTTTAATTTTTTCACAATTACTTAAACTACACTATTTTCTATCTATTTTGAGCATAGACTATGTCCTAGTGTATGTTTTTTTTCTTAATAAATTTCTTAAACTAATTTGCAAAAATCAGCCTTCCAATCTAAATTTTTTAACATCAATTTCCAGCAAGGTAATTTGCTGGAAATTTTTTTTAAAATAAGCATTTACATTATTTTTTTATAACCATTTAATCTATACTACTAATTATTATTCTTTAATATGCTAAATTATATTTCTACCAAAACAACTTTTGATCAAACTTAAGGCTATTTTAGCATCCTTGTAATACCCTGAAAACTCTGTACTTGATGAAATGAAATCCAATGTCTATTTAGTGAAATTGGGGTACAAAATAAAATTGGACTCATTTTGGGGCTAAATTTGGCAAGTTTTCAAAAGTCTCATTTGGTGACCCTTAGAGGCCCAAAACAACCTGAAACGAAATAAGGCGATATAAATCAATTAATTGAACAATATATCAAAAAATTAGAACAATTGGTTAATATTAGAGTTTTTATTTGTCAAACGGCCTTTTCCAAATTAGAAAGAATTGACATTTAGGGTACTTCGGAGAATCAAAATACTTGAAACGAAATAGGATGACATGAATTAACAAATTGTACAACATATCCAAAAATCAGGACAATTGACCAAGATTTAGATTTTCATTTTATAGTGCCTTCAGTGGGTTCTAAATAAAGGAAGTAAATAAAAACCAATTTGGCGAAATCATATATTAAAATTCTTAATTTTTTTCATGTGATTCCAAAACTATTGTATAAAGACCATAATTCTTTGTGCATAATAACATATTAATTTTTGTTAAATTTTTGTGGACCGATAAAAAGTGATGATGTAACACCCAAGATTTTTGAGAAAAATCTTGGTTGTTATAACAAAAAATAGAAATTGGAGGAAATTATGGTGACCTTGATAATTTAATAGAATTTTGGGTGTAAAATTATGTATACTCTAAAATGTAAAATAAAGTGAGTATTGACAAATAAAACTTTAAATTTGATATTAAAATATCAATTAAGTAGAATTATCAAATATTATAAAATAAGTTGATATTTAACTAAAACCTTGATATTATAGCTAGAAGTATAAAATAAAAATAAGAAATCTTATTTCAAGGTTTATTAAATTTATATATGTTTCAAGGTCCCAAATAAAATAGGCAAATGAAGCCTTAATTTGATATTTAAAATGAAAATATCAATTAAGTAGAGTTAATTATTAAATTTAAAGAGTTGTTTTCATTTTTTAAGAAATAGAAAATAGAAATAAAGTAATACACACACACATATATATATATATATATATATCTGTGTGTGTGTGTGTGTGTGTGTGTTTGTGTACTGTACATACAACATTATACATATAGGTTAAAATGGTAAATGGAAACATTTGTATTATAGCCATGGCAAAACAAGTAAATAGCATACCATTACCTGGGTTGACAAGAAAGGAAGAATAGCAAAAGGATGTAATTAGTGATTGTAAATGGTGGCACGACAGTCAAAAAAATTAGGGGGATTGCAAGTTTGGTAAATAGCCTAGATTCCAAGGTTCAAATGGTAGCATGTTTATAATAGGAATCTTATATAAGGAAATGAAACATATAACAAAATGAAAAAAAAAAGGATTTCAAGGCTCATATAATGAAAGGAACATAGCAAACTATTAGATATACAATAGCATATTTAAGGAATATGAAACTTTGATATATATATATATATAGTGATAAGTAAATAATAGGAAATTCAGATATTAAAAAATAAAATAAAATACAGATTTTCTAATTGAGGAGTATTCATTAATATATACTTATTTATTAATATGGGTTGCAAATTTATATTATAGCAAGTTTCTATATATAGATTAATGATTTCAAACTTAACAAATATTATAGCAAGTTACATTATAAGAAGCTTATGTTAATAGAAAACTTGTATATATATTTATGGGTAAGCTTATTATATATATATATATATGGATTTCAAGAAAATTAGTAATTTTATAAATAATCAATGAGTCCAATATATATAAAATGTAATTGCTATATTGGATTGCAACATTAGCAAGTTCAATATATTATAGCAATTATATGAAAATATCGTAAATAATGGAAACCTAAAGTTTACACTCATACTTGACGCAAAGTAATAAATGTGGAGTGGCAAAAGTGTAAATAGGAGTGATTGCATGTGGGTCCACTGGAAGAAAAAAGTGGCATAGAGTGTAAATATAACTTGTAAATTGTGGCACGACTGTCCTCAAAAATTAGGAGCATGGCAAGGATGTAATTACATGAAAAAGCATGGACACTAATGAAAAACGTATTAAAAGAAGCTTATAAATAAGGTGGGGCTAAAATCACCCCACAAGTGAATTAGTTTACCCTTAATTACTGTTAAATGGAATGATAAATTCACCCCACATTTTTGTTGAAAATACTAATTCACCCTTTCTTAAATTGTAATTAATAATCCCTTAACCGGCTCACCCCATCCAAAATTCACCCCATTCACCGGCTTACCCCATCCGACGGCCTCACTCGATCTCTCTCTTGGAAAGTCTCAAGAACACATATTTTATTGCTAAAAATCTATTATCTCGGCTTCATAGAGTTCATTTCGAGCTGTTAGAAGGCCAAAACGATGCCATTGCAAGATTTGTAGCCATTTGTAGCCGTCGGCAGATTTGAGGAAATCTTCGAAGAAAACACGCAAATTTGGTAAGATTTGATACTTTTTTATGTTTAGAACTTATTTTATCGTGATTTAGACCAGTTTAACTCTAATTTCGTGTATGAATTGCAAGAAATGGCGTTCCCTGTGTCGACCTGTCAGTAGGTCATCCCGACGAGAGTTTCAACCACACAGGTCTGAGACTCTCATGAGAGTCTCGGACCTGTGTGGCCGAGACTCTCCACTAGGGTCTCGGTCCAACCAGCCGAGACCCTAAGAAAAGTTTCGGTTCACACTGGCCGAGACCCTAAAGAAAGTCTCGGCCAAGTGGGTCGAGACCTTAATGAAAAGTCTCGGCCAAGTGGGCCGAGACCCCAAGGGAAAGTCTCGGCCCACTTCGACCGAGACCCTTCCTTCGAGCAAAAGTCTCGACCGAACTGGGCTGATACTATGCAGTTGGATCGAGAGTCTTCGTTAGAGTCTTGTTCCATTGTAGGCGAGTGACCCACTGTAACACCCCAACCCCCATGTTTCTTTGATTTGAGTGTTGGACCTAACCACCGTTCTTTTTGACAGTGGACTTAACCAATATGTGGGTTGGGTCCGTGCTACTTTACA
>JAJIYU010011640.1:0-15130 GCA_030144865.1 Tinospora cordifolia
CATCATTATGATTGATGTAACCCCTCATTCTAAAAAACTATATAAAGGGGTCTTGTGCCTCATAGAAATCATCAACAAAGAGAACAATTCTCTCTTGGAAAACTTTCTTCTCCCAAGTGTTCTTGAGTTTTCTTCCTTTTCTCTTGAAAAAATTCTTGTTTTTCTTCAATTTGTTCTAGTTTAATTTATAATAGGTTAGTTGATTTCTTGATAATTCTTATCCTCAATGATAACTATAAAGGGTAAATGGTGGCAGCTTTGTTGCTCTAAGAGTAGGGTGATTTGAAAAGACCTTGCCTTATGTGTATGACCCACTAGACTTTCTTGAAGGCTTACCTAGTTTATTGGTCTGAAACACCAAATGGGAGGCTTATGACAATTTTTGAAGGACTTGTGTAGTTTGATTCTAGAAATTTGTAATACCATTAATGTTGATAAATTTTTGGAGTTGTTTGCTAGTAGTTACAAGGTTTTCTTTATTGCTTGCATTGAGTCTAGATTGTTTTTAGATTGAATTCGGATTTTGGGTCATTGTTTAGCATGGCTCGCAATTCCTGGTATAACCTTTATGATGATGTTTTTGTTCATTATGTTCAAGCCTAGCTAGCTCATCCTAGTTGCATTTGGCCCATGCAGTTCATCTTTTCCTACCTATCATTTTCACAATAACACATGAAATCACCTTTGGAAGTTACTTGTATTTTACTTATGGAGAATACTTGTTAGTTTGAAATTCAAACTAACAGGTTCATAATCAGATAGATTTATTTATTATCAGAATTTGAAAGGCATGAGAATAAGCCTAAGATTTTGGTGGATAAAGAAAACCTTGAGGTTAGTACTCTCAAGCTAGAACATGAACAACTTTATATGCTTATGCATTTAGTTTATCCAATTAACGATGACTCACTCATGTCAGATTGAATAGTGGCCTAGCCATATTGGTTCAATTTTTAATGAATTTAAGCCTAGTTTGAAGTTTTTATTTCAAAATTTCAAGCTCATCAAAATTTTCTCTACGTATGATAGTATATTTATGAATTTTTTTTTATAATATTTATTAAAGGTATACTTTTTTAGAGGTGAATTAAAGGATTACAAGCTGAATGAATGGCTAGGGTGACCACCCATAAATTAGATCTCCCTCTATATATTTTACATTAAGGAGAATGACTTGTTTTGGTAGGATAGAGTTTATTTTAGTTAGATTGAGTTCATTTAAGAACTTAGTTTGGGTGACATTAATTTTAAGAAATCATTCTGTCTAGATTAGCTTTTTTTGTTACTGTTTAAAATAGAGTAGAAAAAAAAAAGAAACTAAAAGGACAAAAAAGAGTTTTTTTTTTTGATAAATTTAAACTTATTTAAGCGTCAAAATTATTAATTGGCCTACTTAGCAAATATTTTAAAGCATGAGTATGTGTCACGTAATTTTTATAATAAAAAGAATAGGTAGGCTCCTTTCATAGTTCTCTAAGGAGTATCCTAGCCAACACGATGTTTCTTACTCTCCCAAGAACAGTTAAACTCTTTGTTGTCCCTCATAATGAAGGGCAACATAATTAAAAAGGGGGTTGAGTGATGTTGATGAAGTTGATGGTGTTGGTGAAACAAAATTTAATATGTGATGAAGGCAAACTTGTGTTGTGATTACTTTACTTATGCTTATAAATAGACATTTGTTTATTTGCAAACATACTAATGTAAACACAATAATAAGTTGTATATGAGTGCTTAATAGAGGGCAAAACAATTTTGCTTTGACGAGTTTGTTAGAAGAGAGAGAGAAATTAATTGGGGAGTGATAAAATAATAAGATTAATTGTGGTGTTTTTGGAAACACTTAGATGTTACCATTTTGAGTTAATCTCAGGGTTATACCTCTAATATTTTTTTAAAGAAGTCTCTCTTCTAAGCTTACTATTTTATTAGTGGAAGAAATTTCAAAGTTTGTCCCATCGACATAGCCCAAATCAAAGATGAACCACATTAAATTCTTTGGTGCCATTTTAAATTATTTATTTCATTTATTCTGCTCCTATTTAATTTATCTTGTCTTAGCATGTTTTATCGGTCCGCCCTTCAGCTATGCCATGAGAAAATATTAATTAATCTATGTTATTTTCCCAACACTCTTGTTAGACCACGATATAAACTCTAACGGTCTCTTCCATATTGTCACATATTCAACTCGAGAAAAACATCCTCAATCCTTGAGGTTAGAAAAATTAGAAAAATGATAGAGCTAGTTAAGATGAATAGAGAGGTGCGAAAATAGAGTTTTCATGATTTTTATCAATATCTCCTTGTATTTGGTTTTTACAACCTTGTCATTCTAAAAACAATGTTATCAAATGTAGCAATCATCTTGATTGATATCAATGGCTTGATAGCCATCCTCCTGATATCCTTTTCATTCTGCAATGAACATTTATGCATTTCAAAATGCCTTTTTTTTTAATAAGATAAATGAGGCTAAATATTGGTTTTACAAGTTGAATTGCTCCAATAGACTGTAATCAATGGCTTCTACTTCTTCCAACTATATATTATAGAATTTGATTCATAAAATGCAAATTAATATCAACAATGGAGGTACTTAGTTATCGACCATCCAACTCTCTAGCTATTACATTATTTGCTGAAACAACAATGTGCTTATTCATGCTAAAGTTACTCTCCACATTGCTTCTCACATAGAAGCCAGGTGGGTTTGGTGATAGGGGAACTGTGACTTCATTGCTTAGCATCATAACAACATTAGACATGGTTGGCCTATTTTTAGCTTGTTCTTGAACACACAAGAGTGCTACATTTATGTATCTTAAAGCTTTTGACATTAAAAAAGATTGTTTCAACATTGGATCGATTAGCTCCAATACTTTTTCTTTTTTCCACAAGTTCCATGCCTGATAGTTCAATTTCAAATCCATTATATATGATTCAAGAAAGATGTATTTAATTATTAAGGGTCTAAATTAAAGTGAAAGAAGGTAAATTAAGTACTTCATTTCAACAACTCACATGCCCAATAGGATTGAGAGAATCTGGTAGATGGAAACTAGTGTTCTTCATGCCGCTTAGAATCTCTAGCAATAAAATCTCAAAGCTGAAAACGTCGAATTTGATTGAGAAATGGCCTTTTGTAATATACTCTGAGACATATAACCACTGTTTTATCATTCAATCAATAGAAGTTTCATTAGTACTACAACACAAATATTATAACCAATGTATGATTATTATGCAAGCTTATTCAGTCAAAAGTAATAAGATTACTTACTATGTCCCAACAATTTGACTGGTATTTCCTTGTGACTCATTTCCTCCAAACATTCTTGCCATGCCAAAGTCTGATATTTTGGCATTCATTTGATTGTCCAATAAAATATTGCTAGCTTTTAAATCTCTATGAATGATTCGTAATCTAGAATGTTGATGAAGATATAAAAGTCCTTGGGCAATCCCTTCAATGATGTGAACCGGTTTCTTCCAATCTAAGATGCTTCTATTTGTTGGATTTGTCACAGAATACGCAGAAACTTCATATAAAAAATTTCCAATCATGAGAAACAATAAGAATAATATTGCTGATATTATTAGAATGTAGAATCAGTACATTACGTGGAGAAAAGGGAAAGAAATATGAAAAAAGAAATCAAGCAAAGGAACCAAAAACAGGTAAACTACAGACCAAAAAGAAAGAAATCTAAGCTTTTGCTGGGCATGTACTCATAGTTGGGTATTTTCTCTTCTCCTTCAATGCAGCAACCCAAAAGTCTAACAAGATTTCTATGTTGTAGTTTGGCAATTAGTGTTGCCTCATTTTTTAGCTCTTCCATTCCTTGTCCAGACCCTCTTGAAAGCCTTTTTAATTGCTACTTCTTGTCTCTTTAGTAATTTACCTTAAAACAAACATCACGATCAAGCTCAACATTTTAAATCCTAACTTGTTCTCAAGTATCCTGTTACAAGGCCTTTGCAGAGGGGCAAGTGGACTAAAGGGAAGGACAGAGCTTCATTGAAATTTGGGGTGTTGAAGTTTGTAATTCTATTTCTAAAACCCCAACACTGTAGCTACATAAAACTGGAGAGAGTACATTTGTGTTTATCAACTAAATTTTTTTTACCATAATCCTTTTGATTCCTGTCAACTTTGTGATTAGTGAAGGTGCTTCTGCTTATGTGTATTATTATTACACAACTCTATTTATATAAAAGTAAAACTTATGTGTATTATTATTGTTATCAATATATAAATTATTATAAAAAGAAATTTGTTCATTTTATAACTTTTTTTTTTGTTGAAGCAACTAAATAGTAACAAATATTATTGTTAAGGACATAATTTAAGAATAAAAAATATTGTTGTTAAAGTATAAAATTTTGTTACTAAAATTTTAATTTTGCAACAAATTAATTTGTTGCTAAAATAAACTTTTAGAAATAAATTGTGGCTATAGATGCTTTTTAGCAACAAAATATTGTTGTTGCTAAATAAGTTATTAGCAACGAATTAATTATTTGTCGCTAATTTATTAATGTCATGCACTATTAGCAACAGAAAATTAGTGTTTAGCAACAAATATTTTCGTTGCTAAAAGCCAAGTTTGTTGTAGTGTGAGAACTTATAACCATATAATTCTCATGTGTAAATATTGCTAATGTGATGGCTGTTGACAATCATATATGTGATGTGGAAATAATACTGCAAAACACTATGATAAATCCCCAAACTTAGAAAACTTTACCTAAGAGATATGAGATAAAGCTCAATATAAAGTGCACTCTTTTAGATATTAACTTGAAAGAATATTGAATTAGCCAAAAGTTAAAACCCTTCAGAGTCCCTCGATCTAATATTTTAAGAATGAGAAATTAAAAAACCCTTCAAAGTCCCTCGATCTAATATTTTAAGAACGAAAAATTAAATCAAACAATATTTCGTAAAACTTTGATTTTAAAGCTTAACTTGAAAGAATAGATCATACTCATATATTTATATATATATATAGTAAATAATTTTTAAGATAATTCTTTTTTGTCTTTTTGTAACCCACATACTGGTTAAGATTTTTTCTTTATAACCAAAAAAAAAAAACCCCAAAATATCAAGCATATTTTACATAATAATTAGGTCTAATAATTACTATAATCAGATAGAATCCTTCTTCTATGTGTATTAATATTTTTTTTAAGAAAATTTATTATCTTATAATTATTTTATTTTAATTTTCAGCAAAATAAAATTCTGGTTTTTCACTTATAAATATTTTTATTTTTAGTTTTTTGATTTTTCACAATTTTTTTGTTATTTTCACCAATAATACAAATGCAAATTTAGTGCTTTAATAATTTTATTTTTAACCATAAGGCCATAACTTATAAATATATGTTATTACCATATTTTTAACTGATTTTTAATTAATTTTAAGTGCTAATTTTCACATTGTAAAATATTTAATTTTTCTAACTTACTCTATTCTATTCACTTTCAAAACATATAACATATCTATATGTATTTTTCATTTATTTCATGTACCTTAGAATGCAATACACATACACGCACACACACACACACACATTATAATCTGATTTTTAATATTATTTCCAGCCACCAAATTTTCTAATTTTGTTTTTTCTAATTTAATATTATATAGTTATTTTTTTACATTAATTCAAATTATATTACTTTTCTCCCTATTATAAGTGCGCACACAAACATATGTATATTTGTGCAATAGTTCTTATTTCCTAATCTAGTTTTATGTAAAATATTATTCTAACTTAATTTTTAACACTATTTTCCAGCAACTAAATTTCTGAAAACTTCTAATTGTAAGCATTTATGATATAATTTTTGCGATCAATTAATCTAAACTATTAATTATACAATTTTCATATACACCATTGCATTTCTACCAAAATAGTTTACAAATAAATTTTAATCAAATTTAGGATTGTTCTAGCATCCTAATTTAATTTAATCAAATTTAGGATTGTTCTAGCATCCTAATTTAATTTAATCAAATTTATTTATTTTAATTTCACATAAATCAATATACGCTATATTATTTCTTACATCCATGCATGCAAATTCCACTAAAACTTGTATTTGACCATATCTAAGCAATATAATCATGCATAATCAAGATAAATTAATTTCCTATATTAAATTATCTAATCTAGGATTCCTACTACAAAACAAACAACAATAACTACGGATAGAAGTGTAGGTTTAGAAACATACATCCTCCCTTACAATTTCCCTTGTTGTTTTGTTAAACAACTCGATGTAGATTAATGCTTGTACTTTGTCATGGTTCTCTTGGCTGTTCCAAGTGTTGATTTTGATGGATCTTGTTGGGAGGTCACAAAGGTGTGACATAATACCTTTATTTGCCTTTTTTTTTAATTAAAAAAATATGAGAGGGCCCTAGGGGCATTGACCTGATGGTTGCCTTGGATATAGTGCTACAACTTCATGATGTCTAGACTTACATCTCAAGCTCGAGTCACTTGTACGCCAATTGAGCCTCTTGTTGTCTCCCTAATCTTAGTCTTGGGGCGGACGTGTGCACCCCGCAGTGGACTAGTTGGGCGTGAGCTTGGACACCACTGCATTATAAAAAAAAAGAGGAAATAGAGGTAATGTAAGAGAATGAAGAGGGAATGTAAGAGTTGACTTGGTTGAGTTTAGAGACGAGAAAAAATGACACTTGGTTTGGAGGAGAAAATACCAATGGAGAATGAAAAGAAAAGTGAAGATAACTGCAGTTTCATGGATGTTAATGACTTGGTTCGAGTCTGATCAATTGTTCCAAACTACCAAATGATGATTGAATTGAAGAACTCTCGTTTCATAGTTCTCTAAGGAGTATCCTAACCAAGACAGAAATTGAACTTTCTTACTCCCCCAAGAACAGCTGAACTCTTCGTAAACCTCAATATAAACTCTAATAGAGTCTCTTCTATGCTACCACATATTCAACTTGAGAAGCGCATCCTCAATCCATAGGGTATAGGGTATAAGGTTACACATCAAAAACATGTTTGTTATTTTTATTAGTAATATACTACATCCATAAGGGGCATCAAAAGTTAAAACCCAGATCTTATAAATCTTGCTTTCTAATCGGGACTTGGTTATCCTTCTACAAATTTAACATAAATTGAGACAATTACTTTGGCAGAGTATTCTAGGTACAAGAGAACTGTTGTACTTTTGAAGTATACTAAAATTTTAAGTACAAGTTAGAATTACTTTGCACGTAAAGAGTTAGCTTTTTATCCAAATTATGAGAATCTCATGCCTTAATGCTTAGAAGTTTTTAATGAACATGATAATCAATGAAAAAACTTGTAGCCTATCCTCTCATTGATCAAGAACAATACATGTAAATGAGCTTTTGAAAGTGAGTCATGAAGTGAGTGTTTTTAGTCTTATTTATGATGTTTTAGGTTAGAAAAATTAAATAAATCATAGAAATAGTTCAGATAAATAGAGATGTGGAGAAATATAGATTTCATGATTTTTATTAACATCTCTTTGTATTTGGTTTTTCCAACCTAATCAATATTCTAAAAACAATGTTATCAAATGTAGCCCTCATCTTGATTGATATCAATGGCTTGATCGCCATGCGTCCTGATACCTTTTTCATTCTACAATGAACATTTATGCATTTCAAAATATCTTTTTTTATAAGAGAAATGAGGCTAAATATTGGTTTTACAAGTAGAATTGCTCCTCTAGACAATCATCAATGGCTTCTACTTCTTCTAACTATATATTATAGAATTTGACTCATAAATTGCAAATAAATATCAACAATGGAGATACTTAGTTATCGACCATCCAACTCTGTAACTGTTATATTATTTACTGAACCAACAACGTGCTTATTCATAGTAAAGTCACTCTGCACATTGCTTCTCACATAGAAGCCAGGCGGGTTCGGTGATAGTAGAATTGTGACTTCATTGCTTAGCATCATAACAACATCAGACATGGTTGGCCTATCTTTTGCTTGTTCTTGAACACAAAAGAGCGCGACATTTATGTATCTTAATGCTTTTGACATCGAAAAAGATTGTTTCAACGTTGGATCAATCAACTCCAATCCCTTTCCATTTTCCCACAAGTTCCATGCCTGATAATTCAATTTCAAATCCATTATATATGATTTAAGAAAGATGTATTTAATTATTAAGGGTCTAAATTAACGTGAAAGAAGGTAAATTAAGTAATTCGTTTTAACAACTCACATGCCCAATAAGATTGAGAGAATCAGACAGATGAAAACTAGTGTTCTTCATGCCACTTAGAATCTCTAGCAATAAAATTCCAAAGCTGAAAACGTCGGATTTGATTGAGAAATGGCCTTTTGTGACATACTCTGGAGACATGTAACCACTGTTTTATCATTCAATCCATAGAAGTTTCATTAGTACTACAATACAAATATTATAACCAATGTATGATTATTATGCAAGCTTATTCAGTCAAAATTAATAAGATTACTTACTATGTCCCAACAATTCGATTGGTATTTCCTTGTGACTCATTTCCTCCAAACATTCTTGCCATGCCAAAATCTGATATTTTGGCATTCATTTGATTGTCCAATAAAATATTGCTAGCTTTTAAATCTCTATGAATGATTCGTAATCTAGAATGTTGATGAAGATATAAAAGTCCTTGGGCAATCCCTTCAATAATGTGAACCCGTTTCTTCCAATCTAAGATGCTTCTATTTGTTGGATCTGTCACAGAATAAATTAGTAATTTTATTAGAACGTAGAATCAGTACATTACGTGGAGAAAAGGGAAAGAAATATGGAAAAGGAAATCAAGCAAAGCAACCAAAAAGGGGTTAACTACAAACCAAAAAGAAAGAAATCTAAGCTTTTGTTGGGCATGTACTCATAGATGAGTATTTTCTCTTCTCCTTCAATGCAGCAACCCAAAAGTCTAACAAGATTTCTATGTTGTAGTTTGGCAATTAGCGTTGCCTCATTTTTCAGCTATTCCATTCCTTGTCCAGACCCTCTTGAGAGCCTTTTAATTGCTACTTCTTCTTCATTTAGTAATGTACCCTAAAACAAACATCATGATCAAGCTCAACATTTTAAATCGTAACTACAGTAAGCATTATAATTGAAAAAGAAAATCATACTTGAAAACATTCACAATCCAGATTCATGCAGTTGTTCCCTTTTTTGCATTAAAGATCAATATGAGCTTATTAACATAAAATGCAGATGTTACCTTGTAAACAGATCCAAAACCACCTTGTCCAAGCTTATTCACCTCGCTGAAGTTCTCTGTAGAAGCACAAATGCTTTCCAAACTGAAGCATGGCAATTCCATTTCCCACTTTCCAACACCCAAAATCTTGTTATTATTAGATAATTCCATTCTTGGAGCTTCTATCTTAGCATTGAAATCATATGACAACAAATCTAGGCTCGCATCGTTTTTCACTGTTTATATAAGAACAAAGGAAGCAATGATTATTTAACTGGTTTATTCAGGCGAAGAATTGAACTTGAACTTTGAATATGAAAAAATTTAACAAAAATACCTCTCTGTCTCAGCTTTCTTCTCCACAAACAATAGGCAAAGCAGCTCAATACCAGCAACAGCATAATAATGGGCAGCATGATTAGTAGCAAATTTCTCTTTTGCAAGTCTTAAATAAGAAGAAACAAGTATACGTTATTGTGTCTCAAGTATATATATTTCCATTCGCATGATTTAGTTAGGATAAATAGCCATTATTGTTACCTCCATTCTTACGTAGCTCAGAAGCAGCAATCCTGATAAAGAGATTGTTTCCTTCATTTATTTTTTGTTCTATACCTATCAAGTCATCCTTCCACATGAAACAATCACTATTGTTAGTGTAGGCGTAAGCAGTACAAGAACAATTGCTCAAACAAGCTAGTTTGCATCCTTGAGTATTTACACCACGCAGAGACTCTGAATTCACAGGAAATTTCACATTGCTCATTAGCAAAAACTGGTCGTTGCCTACACATTCCAAGGGGGTTCTTCTCATACACCCAACAGACCATTTTTCACGACTCCAATCTCCTAAATTGCGAGGCTCAAAACCTTGTAAGCATTGACAAAAGGGAAACGATTCTTCGTTGCAAATGCTAAAAGCCCCACAGAAGTCATAAACCAAGCATTGCGGCCTCGGCTGTGCCCAAAACACAGCCCAAGATTTATCACTGTTTAACCATGCCGACATCTTAGCTTGTCCCGATAACGACATCACAAGTCTTGAAATGACAGAATCGTTGTAAAGGGAATAAGTGAAATAGGTTCCGTTTTCATTAGAGATGTAGCTGTAATTGTAGATATAGTTTAATCTCATCTCTCGAACAAAGCTGAAAACCTGCCCATTCCATCTCCCACTAGTCCAGTATGTTCGAGACCCTCCCTTTATGATGAGAAACTCAAGAGATGAACCTAGTAAAAGTGAGAAAACACCTGGTGAAGGGTCTTCCTCGCTAGTCCATGAAGTTAAAGACCACTTTTGTCCTGTTTTTGAGTTGAAACCAAGTCTCATTCCTGGAAGAAAGGTGTCCGTAGGATAATCAAAGCTTTGCCACATAACTGCGCCGTTGTCGCCGTCTCTTATTATGAAATTGCCGGAATCTAGCAGTGTAGCGTTTCTTGTGTCGATGTGGCTGCTTGGTGGCAGAGAAGATAGTGAATAAGACATACCTTTCCCATCGGAAATCAGCAAATTGCCTTGTTGGTTCATGCTGAGATAGGTAGAGGAATTGAAGATACTGTTCAATGGCTGTTGTCTATTGGCAATCCATACTACAGTTGGCTCTTGAGTTGAAATCTTCTTGTACCAAATGGCCAAGTAGAGTTTGGATTGTCCAGGAGAGAAGAATCCTAATTCGAAAGTCCCTCTTGCAGATACTATGTGTTCGGAGAAATTCATAGGTTTTCCTGGTGTAATTGTATCCGTATCGGTAGCACTACAGATGTGGAGAAATGATGAAATCAAGGAAAGGGTGCTCAGCAATTTGTGATGCAGGGCCATAGCAGATTAGCAGGTAGCACTGATTGATCAGAAGCCTTTCACATACTAGAGCTCGTCATAGTTTTGGAGTAAGGAGTTTCCCGTAAATGGTATCATGTTGAAATTTCATTGTTATTGTATTAGCATATTTATCTTATTTATCAATTTTTTATATTAAATGAAATTTTAAAAACCATCATCTACGTATAAAGGAGTGTTAAAATTTATATTTATTCATGCTTAAAATATGTAATATTTTTATTTGACAGCTATAATTTATGTTATGTACAATAGTTTCTAAGTTACACCATTTTAATGTAAAGTTATTTTTAAGTAGCAATTCTTTTTTTTAAATTCATTTATATAATTTTTAACACTTTACACCGTAAAAAAAAATCACACCAAAAACAGATAAATTGGACTTTTCAATCTAAGACTATTGAACTTGGGTTGAAGATGCCCTCGGTCAAGTCTTTAATAATGACTTTTATAGTATCTTAATTCTTACAAGTCTTCAAGGCCTCTTTCGGTCTTGGCCGCCTTATTTGTTTTTTGGTGGACCTGAGAAAATTAGACGGGCCGTGCGGCGTTGCGCGTGGAAAGGGTGAAACAATTACGAAAATTATTTACAGCAATATTGTGATTCTGCTCAGAATTGAGAAATACTCTGTGAAAATAGAGAAAAAAAAAAAAACAAAAGAACGAGAAAAATAACTGTAACTTTCATTAACGAGGAGAGTTCTGCTTCTGATATATTTCAGAATGAATACACTTATAGAGATTATCACCTTTGTCTTGATAAATGATATCTGTAATCAACTGCTAATTGATTAACATCAACTGTTAACTGATTAATTTCCTACCAAACAGGAGCTGAAACAGTTATGACTGAAACAGTTATGACAGTTTTGATGTTCTCACAAATATATCCTGACTTTTTATAAAGTTTCACTTATAACGTACAACTTAAAGTATTATCAAATATATTGGATATTTTCGTTATCAACGGCACAAGCCGCCTTCTTCTTTTGCTCATCGCCACAGAGAAGATTTTGATTTTTTTCTTTCGGTTTCTTCGTGTTCAGCCGGCATTGGCCGGCTGAAATCATTAGCATATCACCATGCGAGCGAGAAAGTGACGATGATATTGGATTTATCAAACGCGTCGCCTACGGCGTTATCTTCTCTTCTTTTTCTTCTTCAAAATATGTAATTTCAAACCCTAAATCTTCATTCCATGGCGTTAGAATTCTCACCACTTTCCCTCACTCTTCATCTTCTTCTTTTTCATGAAATCGCTGGCCTCTGCATCTCTCAGCAAGGAGCTTAGTCATCTCTGCCGCCTCCAAGACAGTGGTGATACTCTGGGCACTCTCTTCTTCCATAGTGATACCGAAAGCCTCCTCGAGTCCCATCACAATTTGAACTGTATCAAGAGAATCAGCTCCCAGAGCAACAAACTTCGACTCCCCAGTCACTGGGGATTCAACCTTCTTGCATTCAAGAAGGCCCTTTAAGACCAAAGCCCACAAAAATAGCAACTTCAATCACTCGACTATGCTGTTGATTTGGATAGTTTACGAGATTGCAGAAGCCTTGAATGGTGAGATTCTGAAAACGGGTCCTTCGCAAACCATATCCACTGTCATCGGAACTATGAAATTTAGCAACTCTAGTTCATCGGGCCACTGGTTTTTTACAATTTTAGGTAAAAATTTTGATAACCATGACTTCATTACCACTGATTTGTACGAAAATGGGTGTGTGGGCACAGAGTTTGTGAGAACTAGAATAGGGGTTTTGTTAAATTGCAAGAGAAAGATGATTCTGTGAATGCATCGTCTCCGGTTTGGAAGCATTACAGGACACGTGGTAGCGGCACACTTGCTGCAATCTGAGTGATTGAAAACTCTTGCAATATATTGATTGATCAAAGGAAGCTGAGAAGCCTCAGAGAAAGACGAAGGGGGATTTGAGAAATGACGGCGAAAAGGAAATGAAAAGGCGATTACACAAAAAGGAAGGGAAAATTGGGAGAGAGGCGGAGATTTGGTTGTTTGTGGTTGTTGCTAGTGGTTTTGGCTTGACCACCGCCGTTTGATCGGCCATAGCCTTAGATGAATTTGTCGCCGGAAGTTTTTAATTTCATAGAAGTTCTAAAAGTTCGATAGTGTAGCCTTAGAAGAATTGTTATACCAATTTTATACTAATGTACAATATTAAAAGTATACCAATGTTTATCAACTTTTGATATATTAATACTTGTTAATCAATGATTTTTATAATATTGTATATTAATGTTATATTAATTATATACTAATGTTGTACCATTTTTTATTAGCTAAATGGTATACTAATATTATACCGATTGTATACTAACTTTTGGTATATTAATCATCGTTAATAAATGATTTTTACAACATTGTATATTAATGTTATACCAACTGTATGTTAATGTTATACCATTGTTTATATGTTAAATGTTATACTAATGTATATCAATTGTATATTAAAATTATAACATTATTTATAAGCTAAATATTATATTAATATTATACTAACTATATATCAATGTTATACCATTATTTGTAAGCTAAATATTATATTAATGTTATACTGACAATATACCAATAGTTGTTAATAAATAATTTTTGATATTTTTTATATTATTAATTTTTAATATATGTATAAAAATAAAAATACTGATATTTATATAATTATTTTTATTTTTTTGTACAAAAATGTACTTTTCCCTTACGAATAGGGATAGCTGTTACAAGATTTTAATTATTTTTTTCACAATAATCTACACTATAACTGAACAACCAAAGTGTCTATGCCTATGAAAAAAAAACACACACATCTGCAATATAATTGAATAAAGAATAGCATATTTTCAATAAGAAATAAAAAAAATAATAACATAAATATGTATGTAATATAATTGAACCGTAAAGAATTTATATCTATCAATTCTATGGGTGTTTTAGTTTTCGTTTGTACATTTAGAATGACTTTGTGCTAAATAGTACAAGACTATTTTATTTGTTAAGAGGAAACACTAGTTGGCTCTTGGGTAGCATATTCTAGAGTTGTTTATTTGTTAGTAGGATCTTTTTTAATGTCACATTTTTGCTAAGAGGAAAGTGTTAATGGTGAAGTGTGATGAAGTTACATTTGCTTATTTCTACCTTTGTTTCAATACTTTTGGGCCATGAAATAAAACAACTATGAAATAGAACAAAAGAATTAACAATAGGAAGAAAGTAATGAAAATCTCTTTTAGATTACATTTTAGAGTTTTATGGTCATTTTTAGATATTTTAAGTTATTTTAAGAAATAATTTTTCAAAAAATATATTCAGACATATGTTTTAGGTTCTCCAAGAATTAGTTTTTGTAAAATTCTTATTAAATTTAAAATTATAATATTAAAGGTCTTAAATATTATTTTTAAAAAGCATTGGACAATTGTTCAAAATAATTTATTTTTATAACATGTGTTGATGTTTCATTTTGATTTCTTTAAGCGCGTTTTCGGTTCAATATTAATTTTTAAATACCAAGTAAAATTTTAAAGCATTGTCAAGTTCATTCGAGAATAAAGTTTCACGTTTCAAATGGCAGCAAAATTAAGAAATTAAAATTTGAAGATGTGAAATGATTTTTCTTCCAAGATAACGATTATGATTATTGGATTGATTAGATATTTTTATTTTGAAAACCTTGTGAAATTTTTTTAAAAATCAAATAGAATCCCAGTAGTATATTAATAAAAGGAAAACATATAGTAAAATAATAACACCTGTAATGCCAAACTCTCAAAAAATAGATCAAAGACGCTTAAAAAAAGCTAACTGTAATTTATATATTCTCATTATTCTAGAAACACTAGGAGTGGATGAGTTTCTAACCAAATTTTTATTCTAAAGATGTTTCAACGAAAATCAAATGTTGCATGTGTGATGAAGGCTCTGATTTTCAACAACTATATTTTGTTTGAAAAAATAAATATGATTAAAATAAAGAAAATAAACCAATATGGAGATGTAATTTGTGCTTATTTAAACCAATATATATAT
>JAJIYU010011641.1:0-15153 GCA_030144865.1 Tinospora cordifolia
TCTAAAACTGCAAATGAACAGTCAAAACCTCCAGAATTCAGTTCTAGATCGAAAATCTGTCAGTTTAGAAAGAAGATCCGAACTCATAGGGCTCCAGATCATTTGATGCAATCAAAAGCCTCAGAAACCCTTATTTTCTATTCGGAATCTGAATAAATCGATAGAATTGAAACTTAAATGATTTAAAAGTTCAGATTCCTACCTTAGACCTTTAGCTCTCCCTTGAATCAGCTCTGGATCGTCTCTCTGGAATTCTGGCTCAACTCGAAAACTATCTGTGCGTGAAATGACGGAGTTAGGGCTCAAAACGGCTTAAATTTTGCATAATGACCGCGGTCTAAGCTTTACGGACCGCAGTCACAATTTTGACCCCCTCTTTTTTTTTTAAAATTTCGCTCTGATGACCGCAGTCCTTCTATGGTGATCGCGGTCACCAGTGTGGTGCCCCGTTTCTTCCTTTTTTTTCTCTTTTTTTTTCACGTTTTCACTCTGATGATCGCGGTCATTCTTTGGTGACCGCGATCACCAACTTGGTGCCCATTTTTTATGCATTTTCGTCATTTTTTCTTATTTTTAAATGTCCAAATTTATTTTATTTCCATAATATATCATATAATAGTCATTTTAAACATGTTTTCGAACATTTTTATATTTATTTCTTAATTTTTAAAATTCATTTTCAAGTTGTGTGCGTTTAAAAACTCCGGGGTGTTACAGTATCCCCCAACTAGGCCAAACTGCGAGCGATCGTATGAGACCCTTGGATTTGGAAAGTCATGAGGATTTTTCCCTTGGTTTTAATATCTTCTTGGGTCGTGGTCTCAAAGGTAGACTTCTATTTTATAAAGATGTCGTGCCTGATTGTGTTCAGGACCACAATTGGGATACCGAGGGTGGTTCACTCTTTCGGTTAATTCCTAATATCAGATGGTAGATTCCTGATATTAGAGAGCAACGTATAAATTGACTAAGTGTTTGAAACTCCCCTAATGATTTGAAACTGTTTGCATGTTTTGTATGCTCATTTGTATAATGTTATTGATGTGTAGGGAAGATCCTCTAGGCTTTTGAGCTCATCCCATTTTTATTTTACAGGTACTCATGGGCCCAGTGCTCAGTGAAGATGCAGACCAAAAATTGGAGGATTTATAGAGAGAGAGAGAGAGGTCGATATTTTATGTTAAATTGTCTTTCTATTTTGAACAGTTTTTATCATGTATATTTTGGATGTGGGCCAAAGGGTCATGTGCAATATTTTTGTATATGTATTTACAGGACTGTTTTACCATCTTGAACACTGTTTTATTTTGATTGATAAATTGATGATTTTTAGATATTGTATGCTAAACAGTGTTCAATGATTTGGAAAGATTTGATCCGAAAAGTGCTTCCGCTACTATTATCTTGATTTCTAATATGAATATGATTTTGAATATCCGGTGAATTTGATTTGAAATTAAATGCTTAGTGAAGCATGAAAGAAATGATTATTTGAAATAAAGAAATGATTTAAACCTCGTGTATAGAAGTTTGTGGAAAGATGATGATGATTGTCGCATGCCCCATGCCTCGGCGGACCACGCGTCGAGCTTGGAGTCGTGCGACGCCCGACGATTGGGCCTTAGATTGACAGATATGATGTCTGGCCCAGGGGTCGGGTGTAACACTTCAACCCCCCTCTTAGTCCCTCCTACCCATGGTATTGAATATGTTTTGTATGCGGATGCTTCACTAAATTGATTGAATGCAGTCTTGATGCAAGAAGGAAAGGTTGTTGCATATGTTTCAAGACAACTTAAGATCCAAAAGCAAAATTATCCAACCCATGACTTAGAGTTAGTTGTCGTTGTGTTTTTCCTAAAGATTTGAAGACATTACCTCTATGGCTAGAACTTTGATCTATTTTCGGATCACAAGAATTTGAAATACATCTACACCCAGAAAGAGTTAAATCGTAGGCAATGGAGATGGATGGAGTTACTTAAGGACTATGATTTCCAACTACACTACCACTCAGGGAAGGCCAATGTGGCGGTTGATGCCTTGAGTAGGAAATTCAACAAACAAGAGGAAGAAAAGGGTTCAAATATATCAGTTAATTTAGGATTATAACCTAAGTGTGACTTCAGATGAGAAGAAGGCTTATCTTTACAAAATGAATTGCCAACTAAATCTTCTACACTAGATCAGGGATGAACAAAGAAAAGATAAGTAGCTCACAAGTCTGATACAAGGAGTTGAACAAAGAAAGCAGACTTTAGGTTAGATGTTGAACTGTAATACTCTAGAATTTTGTCAAATAATTAAAAATAAATAAGGTTAATGAAATTAAATGAAATAAGTTAAGTAAATTAATTTTGAAGATTTTAAGAAATTTTTGGGTGCAAATTATGCGTTGGCAAATAAAAAATAATATGTTATGGAGATATAATAAAATAAGAATTTTAGTGCAAAAATCGTACATATTTTGATATAGGAAAGTTACCCAAAAATAAAAAAATAATATGAAATATCTGAAATATTGAAGTATAGAAATATATAAGAGAAATAAAAATAAGAAACCTTATTAAAAAAACTTATTATATACTAATTTCAAGAAAATTGGTCAATTCACATAGTCACACAAGAAATAAAAAGTTGACAGAAAAATAGCAATAGGTATAAAATAAAATAGACAAATAAAGTCTTAATTTGATATTTAAATAAAAATGTCAAATAAGTATAATTAATTATAAAAAATGATAAAAATTTATATTTAAGTAGGTCTCTGAAAAAAATAAAGATAAGGAAAAAAAATTAAGGAATTATTTTCATTTATAAAAAATTATTTAATACAAAATCTGAGTATAATTTTAATTTGTAGCCTAATTGAAAAGAATAAATAAAAATAATAGTATAAAAATATAAGATGAAAATAAGAAAGATTAGTAAGATTATTTAGTACATTAAATAATCAATAAATTTATTTAATAAATTAAGCGATATTATTGAATGCAAGAAAATTAGTAAGTTTATTTAATACATCAAATAATCAGTAAGTGTAATTCATATATTAAAATATATTATGTGAAAACTTAGGCGTAACTTATTGTGTAGCTTAATTGAATATATATATATTAAAGAAAATAGAAATAATAAATTAATTAGTCAAATTAATTAATAAAACCTAATTAGCAAGTTATATATTTATGGGTTGCAAAAGTAAAAATGAGAAATATTATTAATCAGTTATTTAAATAAATTATCTAATTAACTAGTTAATATATTAAATTCAAGTCATATATTTGGATTTAATACATCACAAAAAAAAGAAAAAAATGGAAACAAAATATATAGAATTTACAATTTAATTGTACAATTGAAAGATAATAGAAATTTAAATTGGAGATTGGAAAATTTTCAGAAAATTCGGATACTATAAATAATAATAAAAAATTTAGATACTGAAAATAAAAAAATCTCAAAATAAAAATATAACAGTGTTAGCAAGTTTATATTATAGATATAGGTTGAAAAAAAAAATTAGCTATATATGGATTGCAAAAATTAACAATTAAATATGTGTATAGATATGGTTTATATTAGTAAAATATAGTGAGCAAAAAAAAAAACAAAATATGGGCACAACACCCGAAATATATATATATATGGATTGCTTTAAAAAATAATAAAATAAAAACAAAAAAATGTGGCACACAGAATGAAAAGAAAAGAAAAAATAAAAATAAAACAAAATAAAATTTGGTGGCACACTGCTCGAAAAGAAAATCAAAATAAAAAAAATCAAGAGAAAATTGATCTTGATCTTGATTAAGCCAAAATAATAATAATAATAATAATAATAATAATAATAATAATAATAATAATAATAATAATAAATTCTAAATACTTGATCTTGCTAATTTATATGCAAGAGAAAATTAGAAAGTTACCTTTGGACTTGCCACCCAAAGTTATTAAATTTCACTCCCCTAAACTCTATATAAAGGACCCTAGTGTTTTCATTCTTTTCATCTCAAATCAAGAGCATACTAGTCCCTCTTGACTCTCTCTGGTCTTCTTCTTGGCAATCCCCTCAGTTCTTGAGTAATCTTGAACTGTTCTTGAGTGATCTTGAGAGTTCTTGAGTGTTTAGAAGCTTAGAGTAACAGAACTCTGCTAGATTTCAGAAGTGAGTAGAAAGGATTTATTTTTAAGGTGGAAGTGATTTCTAACTTTTACTTCTTTATTTTAGTTTGAATAAATCTTTCATGTGTGATGATGTTTTGAAGTTGAATGATTGAATATATGTTTTAAATATGCATGCTTTATTTATTTGATGTGCCATGAATATACATGTTATGCATGTTTAGAAATCAAGAATAATGATGCATGATATGCTTTAATTGTGCCATGAATAAATATTTGATGGTTCATGTTATGTACATGTTGCATCAATGGTTTAATATGATATTGTGTGTTTTATCACTAAGAAAAGATTAAATAATGATTCAATCCACATACCGACCTACCTTTAATGATTTCTTGTTATGTACTTGTGTGTTCCACCCCAATCTGACTTACCGGCCTACCTTTAATGATTTTGAACTGGGTTTCCAAGAGTGATCCCACTTCATAGATATTGAGTTTGAGTTTCCAAGAGTGATTCTCTCTCCCAACGATGTGGAACACAGAGATTAAACTCTTTTGGTCTGAATGTCAACCATAAACAAGAAATTTGTTTGAATCCCCTAATGTACAAAAGTTTTAATATGCTTGGTTTGTTTGAATTAAAATAATTATTTAAATGTTAGAAAGATCCACTGGGCTATGTGCTCACCCCTTCCTTCTATTTTTTAGGTAGTTGAAATACATGAAGACCATGAATATTAATTAGGTTCTTTCCATTTAGAAAATTTTTAATTCCTATGTACGGGCATGTTGCCCAAGTTTTGAATCTTTCGCTGTAACAGTTTTCTTCAAGATCAGATTATGTACTCAATTTTATTTAATTAATTGAGTTTATGAATTTTAGTTATTTCTTGTATTATTGTCATATTAAATTTTTAAATTTAAGTGAAGTACTATCAAATAAAGTTGAGGCATAAAATAATTAAAATAGAAAGTGATGCAAGTTGTGTACTTGTAAATGTAACACCGACCCGGCCCGCTGTTTGGTTTAGTCCACTATCAAGAGAATGGTGGTCATGTTCAATGCTTAAAGATATGGGAGTTGGGGTGTTACATGAAAATACCCTAAGGCTTAGATATAGAATTTGTGTACTTCAAAATGGATAGAGTAAGCAAACCATACTAGATTAAGCCTATTGGACCAAGTACACGATGCATCCGAGCAGTGACAAGATTTACCAAATCCTTTATAAGACTTATTGGTGGAGAGGAATGAGAAAAGATGTGGCTAAGTATGTTTCTAAGTACCATACCTCTTAATAAGTGAAGGCAGAGCATAGAAAACCCTCCAGAATGTTACAACCACTCCTAGTCCCTGAATGGAAGTGGGATAACATTGTTAGGAACTTTGTCAGTGGATTACCTTGGAACCAAAAAGGAAAAGATATTGTATGGGTGATTATGGTTCGTCTCACTAAGGTGACACATTTCTTGCCCATTAAATCTATAGACCAAGTTAGTAAGTTGGAGAACTCTATGTGAAGGAAATATTGCGACTTCAAGGTGGGCCCAAGTCTATAGAGTCAAACAGAGACTCTTAATTCAAGTCACAGTTCTAGCAAAGTCTATAGAAGGAGTTGGGGCATCAGACGCACAATGAGCATTGCTCTCCATCCAAAGATCGATGGTCAGTCTAAGTGAGACACCCCGTCACGTCGTCTTGAGTCCCACTATGTCATTCTGCTTGTGATCTGGCACACTGTCATCGCGCACACATTTCAACGAATTCCTTTGACACTTGAGGTGATACGACGTATGTCACATTAATTCTTTCTTTCTTTTTGTGTCCCAAATTCTAAAGGCCTCCCTAAGTACCCAACTCAAAAAATATATTTCATAAAACACAATTGAAAACCCTCAATATAAAAACAACTTCATCATCATTCATTTGAATGTGAAATTCAAAATAATTGAATATCATTTATTGATATAAAATATTCTAGAGTTACAAAACTTCATATTTGTTATAGTGGAAATGACTTTAAAATTGTACAAAAGACTTAAAAAGTCTACAAGAAAAGACTAAGGGCCAACATGTCCATCTTAAACACTTTATGAAGTTAAAAAAAAAAAAGAATCTTTGAGTTTAAAACCATTTCACGGCCTCGTTCTTTTAATTTCCCGAAATATTAGAATAAGAGGGTGAGGACAAAGCCTAGTTGATCATTCTAAATATGTAAATCATTATTTCAACCAAATAAGACAAGCATGTCAAAACACTTTGGTATATTAAGCAATTCAAACAGATTTTTTATTTAAAATTGACATTAAGACCGAAAGGACTTCTTCTTCGGTATTTCCCATTAGGTACAGAATAGTAACCCCCATAGGCCAGTTACCCTATTCATAACCTTATGTTAGGGGTGAAGTCTTCACTTGACTACCAACTTATAATACCCAAAATTCTCTATACTATAATAAATGAAACTTATCATTTATTTAGTAAAATTTGGGTGTAAATTAAAACCGAGCTCATTTTAGGATGTATTCCCACACTTACCCAGGGAATAAAACATCCCATAGGAATTGGAAAATCCAAGAAGAGTGATTCCATGTACACCATATTCGATCATGTATGCCATGCCCCATTTGTGTTAAACAGGCCATGTGTGTGCACATGAGCATGCATGTGAGCAACCAAATTAGAAATGTCTAACATCTTTTTTGAGCCAAACCTACTTGTTCCCTTGCTGTCACACAAATCAAAAATGGAGACTCCAAAATTAGAAACTCCCATGGTGCCAATTAAGATCATCCAAAGTGTCCAAATCGACCCTTTGCTTGGAGTGCACACTACACAAGAGCTTAGATTAGAAACTCTAGAATTTGATTTGGTGCCCCTAATGTTTTGATATTGTGCTCACCACTTAGCCATGGCTAGCGTCCAAAAGAAAGAATAGAAAGTATGCCATATAGATCTTGTGTGATAAGCAAGCAAGAAACCAAGTAAGAAAGTCTTATGGTCATGATCTTATCCACTAAGGGACGTCCCAACTAAGATTAATATCATTCTAATCTGAAAATATTCTCTAATAATTATTAAGAAATAAGATATAGAATCAAATATTTGCTCATGGGAATTTGGCAAGCTTTAGTGGGCCCACAAGCTCACTTGCCTTTCTCACCCAAACCTTCCCCTTATGAGTTTGGAAACATGCCCAAACATGGTGAGCTGCCCTAGCTGCCTAGATGCCCCCCTTGTGCTCATGAACATCTATATAAACCCCCTCTTGCTCACTTTTATCTCATCCCAAAGCAAAGAGTTGACAATTCTCTCTTTGTTTGCTCTTACCCTTTTCTTGGCACCTCTTCTCACTTCTTTTTTCTCTTTTGTGTGAGAAGTTTTAATTTCAATCTTATAGTGAGTTGTTTTAAGTGATTTTGTTGGCTTTTGGAAGTGCTTGAACTTGGGAACCCTTGTTGAAATTTTTAGGAGAAAATATCATAAGGTGGAGGGGATTTCTAGAACTCTTATTTTACTACTATGAGCCTTCAGTGCATTCATGTTTTTAGTTCTTTTTATTATGTTATTTAATAAATTTCAGCATGTTTAAATTTTAGTTTGAATCATGTTTGATCATTTTTTAATTTCAGCTAACATGTTTTTATATTTTTAATTCATGCACGATAGCATAACATGCTTAGAAACCATGCTTAGGCTTATTTTTTAGTTTTGTAGGATTTTATTTGTGTTTTCCATGTTCTATTGATTATTTAAATTCTGATATTAATTATTATGATCTTGTTTCATATTTATTTGAATTTAAATATGAGAAAGTGAATATAAGAACCATGTACCATCATAGTAGTCTAAGTGATGTTATGAGTGTTCTTTACATACACTTAGTGTATATGAGTAATATCACTAAGTGTGGATGTGTTTCAAAACACTTGAAATGGGGACGTGTAATCCTTATTACCAATGGAATGTGACAAGATGAATTGTCATTCCATCCCAGAATAGGAGTATTTTAATGAAGAACATCAAAGGATTAAAAACCCCTTTTGGTCAAATATACAACCCTAACAAGATATTATTTAAAACACTTAATGTCTGTAAGTAATTGAAATTGGATGTACTTTTGATTTGAATTAGTAACTTAATTGTTTAATGAATGATCCACTAGGCTATGTGCTCACCCATTCCTTCTAATTTTCATGAAATTGAATTACATGAAAACTATTAATTTTTGAAAGTCTACTTTTGAAAAAGTTCATATTGTAAGGGCATGTGTCCCAAATTTTGAATAAAGACTTCACTAAATTTTACTTTTAAATTTTAGAGTTATGTACTCTTTCTTTTGATTATATGAATTTAATAATGTATTTCTTTATTTTGAATAAATAAAGAGTTTGAAGTTTTCCTTTATTCACTAATATTATCTTGTTGAATATTAAACTCAATGGAAGTGTATTTATGAGTATTTCAATAAGTGTTAGAATAAAGGAGTTGAGATGCAAGTTGTGTACTTGTAAATGTAACATAGGACTCAACCTGTCCTATCGTTGAGCTTAAATTTGTCTCTTGGGGGTTGGGGAGTTACACAACTCCTCTTAACAAGACCGTCGTATCTTGTTCAGGTTGAAAAATACCCACGCTGATTCCCCTTACCACGCCGGTACGTGGTTAAGATCTTTATTAATATCCTTTTTGTGATAAATCATACAATATTTGGATTAAATCAAGCATACGATATCTAAGCATAATAGTAATCATTCAATAGTATTTCAGAGCATGGTTAAATAATTCATGTTAATATAAAGATCATGCATCTTTATTCTAAGCATTTATAATCACCCATATTCATGGCATATCAAATTAAATATATCATACGCGCATCATGTTTATCTTCAAAATAAAAGCACACATGTAAGCCTCATTAAAATTAAAATAATGAAGTAAAAAATAGAAATCATCTCCACCTTAGTAGTATTACTCTTTTAAAACTTTATTTGAATCCCTTTCAGAACAACGACATTTCAGTAGCACTTCGTTATTTCAACTCTAACTACTACAACATTTCTATAGCATTCCTTTACTTTTACCCCAATTGTTGTTTAAAACATGCCTAGAAAGAGAGAAAGAATGCCTAGAAAGAGGTAAAGGAGGGGGGAGAGAGAGAGAGAGAGAGAGAGAGAGAGAGAGAGAGAGAGAGAGTGAGCAAAAAGGAAGCATCAGTTCTTGCTGGGATGAAGAGAATGTGAGCACAAGGGGTCTTTATATAGAGTTTCAGGGGTTAAGAATTGGCAAGTTTGGAGCGTTGAGCACAAGAAACTTTCCGTTTCTTCATTGTGTCACCACATAATGGTGAGGAAATTATGGTTTGCACTTCACGCACTTTCTAATTCCTTCCTTTGCACAAGTCATATTGGAAGCTCGACGCCAAGACCTCACAAGGCAGGACCACAAGACCACAATCCCAATCGTAGGACCGCAGTCTCTCAATTGGGGACCATGGTCTTGCCATTTGGTTATCGCAATACTGTGGTTCCCAAATTGGGATACTACATTCTAGCGTTGCATGACCTTGTCTCACTTCTCTCTTTTTTTTTGTTTGCTCTAGAACAAAACACCTAGGTCCTCACGTTGTGCAACTTTCCTTTTTTTTCTTTCTAATTTATGGTTTGCCCATATATATATATATATATATTCTTTTTTCCTATATGCTTTCATTTTCTTTGTATAATACAAAGTTACTAATTTTTTTTGCAAACTAGAATATAGTTTAATATATTAAATAAACTTGCTAATAATCAACAAATTCTGTTCTTCTTTATTCCTATTCCTTATTTTGGCTATATCATTAAAATTACTAAAAATTAATATTTTCTTCATTTTATACCTTAGACATTTCATAATTTCTATATTTTTCTCTATTTTTTCTATTTCCCATTTTGACTTCATTTTCCTATAATAAAATATATATTACTTTTTTCACCAAATTTTTCTCTATTAATTTCATTTCCAAAATTTTATAAAATCATCAAAGTTAATTTTCTCAACTTGTTTTATTTGATTTCATTTTCGTACAAATTTTCAAGTATTATTTGTTAATTCAATTGCACAATATTTCTACTATAATATCGTAGTCTTCTAGAAAATAATTTTATTCAAATAATTTCTTATTTTATTTACATACTTAAAATTTTCTCCAAAATTTTGGATATTACAACCTACCTCCCTTAAGAGAATTTCGTCCCCAAAATTTCTACTTATTTGTTTCGATTGGTTTTATTATGGGTTCAACAAATCTCGGAGTCTTGGATAAATCTCATGTGGTGTCTAATATTGTAACACCCTGGCTCCTACTTCCCCTCTCTCTCTCTCTATCCATGCGACGAGTTGTCGAGGCCACATGCCCCCATTCAGTGGGAGACACCGGGCTCGAGTTGTTCGCAGAGAACTGGAAACCACGAGCTATTACTTCTTATTGTTTCTATCTCATGTTTCAAAATCTTTCTCTCAAATATGTGACGAAATCAATTTAAAACATACAATGTTCATTAAAATGATAGTTCTTTTTTATCAGCAAAGTGAAATTCATCAAGAAAATGTATGCAACGGTTTGAAATACTTACAAATTCAATATTAAAATACAGTTCAAAAAGAAATAAAATAAGGCCTATAGCCAAGTTTGATAAATGCCAAAATTTACAAGAAAAACAATTTAAAAGCTAGAGGGCATGTGCTCAGTTCAAATTATTTACAACAAAGTGATAAAATAGTAAACCAAAAAGAAAGCTGTGACAACCTCCCAATGAGGTCTCAACCAAGATGACAACCCCGTATGCCTAGCTTGCTCTTGCAGTGTCAATAATCACCTATAATGAAATAATGGGGTGAACTTGAGAGCCCAGTGGATCATCCTTACACATCACTAGCATTATAAAAATAGAATACACAACAAGCAAACACTTATATTACATTAGGGCGTTCCACACACTTTGTTGGTTATTCAGTTGTGACCTAACACTGAAAGAAATCCACTCTCGATGTCCCCTTGTGGTTTCAAGAGCGACTCTGAAGGTAACACTATGCAGCCTATTACCGTACAATCCCACATCTAAGGATAGAGGTAATGTTATGCAGCTTATTAACTTTCCATCCGAGGAACAATCAACTGTCGCAGGTAGCCTGGGTAGCGACACCCACAATGACACTATGTAGCCTATCATCACCCTAATATTTGGAGTTTTAAATCTCAATTTAATCTTCTTTAGTTTCACATTCCATTCCAATCCACACCCAATCATCATGTATAACTTTCAAGTAAACTAATCAGATATGTTCAAACTTTCATGGGGATCAACACATGAACTCTCTATCTATACATGTCATAATACAAGTAATCAAACATCATGGATATACACTAAGTCATTCTAATCAAGATCAACCAAGTAACTCCTAACATGCCTATAAATACACAATAAGCTAACTAATCATCATGTTATGCATTCAAAATTTGAATAACACTAGTGAGCATGGAAATCCCACCCACTTTAGTATTCCTTTGTCTTATGCCTCAGCTCCTTGCTGCACGTTTTTTGATCTTTAATCTATAAGATTTTTAATACCAAGATAATGTGAGCATACATGTGACACCCTGAGCCCCCAGACGGGAACCCAAGTCCTCCTGGACGCGTCACGTTGGGCCCAGTGCATAATTGAACGCTCCCTTCGGCTTAGATGTCGTGCGTACAGGACTTTTCACATTTTTGTGGGTCTGATCCGCCGGGAACCAGGGTTGTCAACCTCTTTTCCACTCACTAAAATCGTTCTCAATTTTATATAATGAGAAAACATATCAATCTTGATAAACATCCTACTATGACTATCAACAAATATCATTACTCAGAAAAATAATTTCAAACACTTCACCGAATTTTCACAATGAATATTTATAATGAAAAACAAATTTCTGCAGTAGAAACCATCAAAATCACCAAATCATATGACAAGGTTTAAGTAAAACTAAACATATAGATGATGTTAGCCTCTGAAGGCAACATCGCAAAATACATCTCAAAACTATGATAAAAAATAGGCTCACAGAGCCAAGTCCCAACAACATTTTAAAATGTACAATAGTCCATAAGAGAAATATTTGGCCACACGGCCTGTTCAAAATATATACACGATCTGTGAAAATTTAAACAAAATAGGAATACAAGTCCAACAGTGACCTCCCAATGAAATCACCAAACAAACCCTAAATCAACGGTCAACTAGTGTACTCCACCTCTGCAAGTACCTGTAAAAGAAAATGGGTGAACTCAAGAGCCCAGTGGATCATCTCTACACATCACTAGCATTATATAAACCAAAAATCCAAAACATGCACACATTTTCATTACATTAATCATTTCAACTAGTCATTTGTCTTTTCGTATCGTAAGACCGAAAGAGCTATACTCTCGGTGTCCCTCGGTGACGCGAAATCGATCCTAGTCGGTATCGTCTCGAGCCACGATACCGTTCACGACCTGTCACATCTTACAAGAATAGGTGCAATGGTTACAGCCAATGCTCGTCCGTCTGACGAATTCTCAGCCCTCGTAGGAGGCTTTGTTAAGAACACCAACGATGGGATCTAGAAGATGTCATGCGGCAAATATGGCCACGTCCATGAGTCGTCGACAGATACCGCCATCGCCCCGCTATGTTGAATTATTAAATCTTAATTTAATCATCTTTAGTTTCAATAGATTTCATTCCATACCCAATCATCAATCAAGGTATCTAAATCATGTAGCAAATGATATAAATAACCAGACATTATGTCGCATATTCAAGCAAATACCGAAAACATGTAACCAGTCATTATGCTCAATCATCAATCAAGGCATCCAAGCATTATACACACCCTAGCATGCATCTAACATCCTAGGCTACTCAAACATCATGCCTTGAACTTCAAGCCTACATAATACTAGTGAGCAAGAGAATCCCGCCCACTTAATAACACAGAACAACCCTTGCGCCTACTCGTGAGGATCACGCTCGAAATCCACAGTTTGAAATGGTTAAACCTCGTCATTCAGTCCAAATTCATCAAAAATCCCCTTCAATAATAATATAGAAAATCCAAATTTTCCATTTTTCCACAAAAAAATGCAAAATTATAGTCAACGCGTTCCAAATTAAGAATATAACACATTTAAAACTGACTTCAATGTCAAAAGAGGAATAGATTAGGTTTTATTACCTATCAAGGGATTTGCACCTTCAGAAACCCTCCAGATTGGTGAATTTCCTCTGGATCCATCTAAAACTGCAATTGAACAGTTAAAACTTCCAGAATTCAGTTCTAACTCGATAAACTATCAGTTTAGAAGGAAGATCCGAGCTTATAGGGTTCTGGATCATTTTATACATCAAAACCCTCAAAACCCTAATTTTTGATACAGAATCTGAATGAATCGATAAAGCTGAAACTCAAATGATTAAGAGGTTCAGATTCCTACCTTAGACATTTAGCTCCTCCTTGAATTAGCTCTGAATCGTCTCTCTAAAACTCCAGATCGATTCTTAAAGTTTTGTGTGTGAAATGGTGAGTCAAGAGCTTGAATCTATTTAAATCTCGCGTAATGACTGCGGTCGGCTTTATGCGGACAGCGGTCACCCCTGTGACCTAGGTTTTTCTTCGAAATTTTCACTGAGGACCGCAGTCTGCCTTTAGTGACCGAGGTCACCAGTGTGAAATCTGGTTTTTTCAACATTTTTCCCATTTTCTAACATCCTTATTTATTTTTTTTCCATACCATACTATATAATAATCATTTAAAACATGTTTTCACACATTTTTATATTTATTTCATAATTTTTAAAAATCTATTTTCGAGTTATATGCATTTTAAAATTTTGGGACATTACAATCTACCCCCCTTAAAAGAAATTTCGTCCTCGAAATTTAAATAAAAAAAATATTTGTGTAATGTGTCCAATCACTTAGGCTTGGCGAAGAGATCTGGGTACTTCTTTTGCATCTCACTCTCTAACTCCCAGGTCGCCTCCTCCAGGTTATGATGCCTCCACAGGACTTTGACTAGGGGTATGTCCTTAGTCCTGAGACTCTATACCTTACGATCAAGAATTCTGACAGCTGGCTCATTGTAAGAAGCGTCGTCTCAAAGTACGATATCCTCCTAGTGAGTGACATGAGAAGGATCTGGCTCATACTTTTGAAGCATCGAAACATGTAACACATTATGTATTGAGGACAATCTGTTCGGCAAATCTATTTCATAAGCGCATGCACCAACCCGTCTAATGATCTCAAACGGACCGATGTACCGTGGTGCTAGCTTCCCCTTCACTCCAAACCTTCAAATCCCTTTCTATGGACTACCTCTCAAGAATACTCGATCACCTGGCTGGAACTCTAGGGGTTTCCTCGTTCTGTTAGCATAACTCTTATGTCTGCTCTGTGCGGTAGCTAGCCTCTTCTGGATTTGCTTCACTTGCAAGCTCATTTCCTCAATCAACTCGGGTCTAGTGAGTACTTGGTCTTCAAAATCTGCTCAACAAGATGGTGATCTACAGGGTTTGCCATAGAGTGCCTCATATGGAGCCATCCCAATGTTCGCTTGATAACTATTATTATATGCGAACTCAACTAATGGTAGATGTTTGCTCCAATTACGTCTGAAGTCCATGGCACATGCCCTAAGCATATCCTCAAGTATCTGAATGACCATCTCCGACTATCCATCTGTCTGTGGGTGAAATGTTGTGCTCATGGTGAGTCTGCTTCCCAGTTCCTTCTATAAACTTTGCCAGAATTGATAAGTAAATCTAGCATCTCTGTCTGACATTATAGTTTTGGGAACCCCATGTAGTCTCACTATCTCTCGAACATATAGCTCACCCAGTCCACTCACTGTATCAGTAGATTGAATAGGTAGGAAGTGCGCTACATTCGTCAACCGATCCACGATAACCCATACAGTGTCTTCCCCTCTTAGACTTCTCAGCAGGCCACT
>JAJIYU010011642.1:0-15159 GCA_030144865.1 Tinospora cordifolia
TTCAAATAGGAAAGCATATAATTACCCAACAATTCTATATGTCTAATATTAATCATCGTATATTCCTTTATACTTCCATATTAACTAATCAATTGCGTACCAATAACAAATTTATAAATATGTGTTTGTATTTAAATATATACATATATGTGTTCAAATTTCGATTATTACGTCATTAAAATTTTCGGTATTACAATTATTACGTCACTAAAATTTCAGGTATTACAACTTATCAAAAGACATATGCATAAATAAATCAACAAGTAACAAACTGAAACTAACATATCAAGTAATGCATCCTAACAGATATATTAATTCCTCAATTTCTCCCCCTTTGTGTTGCACACACACATTCTCCCCCTTTTTGCACTTAACAATGTCAAATTTATAGGAATCATAAGCATAGGATATGCACACATTTTCCTCCTTTTTGAACACTCCCCCTAAATACTAGCACAATCAGAATTTTGGGGATAACAATGACGTTGATCCTAGATACTTTAAAGGAATCATCCATGCTCTTTAGAGTTTAATATTCAAGCACAAAGGCCACCCCGTTGTTTGTCCTTGGTAGACTAGCAGAAGCTTTAAATCTGGAATTACAAATCAGTATGAGAGTCAAAATAGAGCTCCTATGAATCTGAATCTCTCATGGACTGAGAATGGAACTTGGGTAGACTATAAAGGGTTTCAAAAGAAGATTTACCCATACATATAGGATATGCAAAGAATGAAACAAAAAAAAAGACTCTCTAAATGAGTAATGAGAATCTCACTCCCCTCAACCAAGTAACACTTATTAAGCAACTAATCTCCCCCTAAATAGCACCATAAAAAACATCTTCAACATTCTTTGGTGACACTATGTACTAACGAACAAAAACAGGGTATGAATTATATTCAAGAGAGGTAAGACATTGATGCATAAATATAAAGACCAAAGAGATATTTGTGCATGATCTATGATGTTCAACATGATAGATGCTAACAAGTAAAAATAATACACATAACAGAAGTAATGAAATGCATGTATGTGTATAATATGATATACGTGCTATATAAATAAACATGTGAAAAACTGTCATGAACATTAACCTCCTCTACAAATGCAGAATAATCATCTACCCTCCTATATATTATTGATAAATATATGGGTATTATAAAGCATTACCTTCCCCTCATACCTGAAATTCATCTTGCAAGGGAACTTTGTCATTTCTAGGTCCATCAAGGGCATGTAACAAAAAAACCTTACCATTTGTGTTGAAGTTCTTTCGAGAAACATTTCTAAGATGTCTACCATCATTCAGTTGACCAATCATTAGGTTTGAGGGATGGTTCAGTCGAATATTAGGATAGAGTTCTCGAACAGTTTTAGATTCTGAATTTTCTGGGTTTTCTGTGCTATCGTCTGTCTTGTTGACTGTTGTAACAGTCAATCAGCCTAATTCTTTAAGACAATCTGCATCATTTTTGACAAGATATGTTAGTAACCTTTTATTACCTGTCATGTGTTGTGAACACTCACTGTTAAGGTACCAGTCTTCCTTAGAGCATGTGGACAAAGTAGTGCGAGCAACAAATGCTCTATTCATTTCTTTGGGAACCCATCGTTGAACAATTTTAGGCTTCTTCCTCCTGTTATCCTGCAGAACATTCTTCTGTAGTTTGTAAGTGCTTCCACCTATGGCCTTTTTTGTTGCAGTAGTAGCAAATGGGAACTCTGGCTGTTATGTTTGTATTCTTCTGTTGAGTTTTATACTTCATTTTTGTAGCGTATTTACTTCAAAATTGACTCTTTTGCTTAGTTGCTGCTGTGTATCCAAGACCCCTTCGATCACATGAGCTTTGCCCCATGTCAAGAATCTCGTTCAGCTTTGCCTTCCTTGTATTGAGGCGTTGCAACGTTTGTTCTGCAACATCTAATTTGTTTGTTAGTTCATCGATCTTCTTCTCCTTCTCCTTGATTGCATCTTGCTGAACTTTAAACATCTCCTTCATTCCTACAACCTGTTCTTCCAGTTCTTTGTTCTAAATTCTAACCTGCAACCATCTTTCATACATTAGTTCATATGTTTTTCTAAATTCTTCCATACTTACCTCATCAAAATCATTGTCTGAAGTAGAGTGAGTTGCAGCTGCAGCTGATTCTATGGTTGTATTTCTGACAGCAGCAGTGAAAGCAACATAGTTGTTGGAAATCTCATATTCTTCATCTTGACTGTCATTAGATTCATCACTCATCGTGATGTTATGTTGTTTCTTCTTTATCATGTTAGAACATTTTGCTTGGATGTGTCCTAAGCCTCCACACTCGTGGCACTTTATGTTCCTGAAACGATTGACAAATTTAGAAGGTTCTTTTACAAACTTTTTGTTATCAAACTTGTTCTTTGAGGATGGATTTTATTTCCTGTGTTTCTTCATAAATTTGTTAAAATCTCTAGTAATCATTGCGAACTCGTCCTCCATGTTCAACATACTGGTTTCAACTTGAAGAGCAACGCCTTTGTCTGATTTCTGATTTGGAATACTCATTTCATATGTTTGTAGTGATCCCATGAGTTCATCAAGTCTCATTTTAGTTAGATCTTTTGCTTCTTCAATGGTTGCAACTTATGCTACAAACCGTGATGGTAAGGATCTCAAGACTTTTCTCACAAGCTTTTCATATGAGTATTTCTCTCCTAGTTGGAAAGCTTGATTGGCAATGTCGCGTAACTTGCTGTTGAAGCTTGATATGTTGTCATGATCTTCCATCTTCAGCATTTCGAATTGAGACGTCAACAATTGCAATTTTGAAATGTGAACAACATTTGTACCTTCATGAGATGTTTGTAAAGTCTCCCACGCGTCTTTGGTAGATTCACATGTGGCGATTAACTTGAACTGTTCTATGTCGACTGCATTGAAGATAGTGTTAAGAGCCTTCGACTTTGCTTGGAACATTCTTTTATCTTGATTGGACCATTCAGATTTTGGTTTGACACCAGAGTTGTCTTCTGATGTTGGAGGTGTCCAGCCATCGTCAATCACTCTCTAAGCAAATTTGTCCACTGATTGGATAAAGATACGCATCTTGTTTTTCCAATAGGAATAGTTCCCTTCCTCAAGAAGTGGGGGTCTAGTGATAGAACCACCTTTCTTGGGATGATGTCTAATTGAGTGACTCGTTTCTGTTGTGGATCTTACCTGCCAAGTTAAAGGCTACAAGGAAAAATGTGACCCGCTCAGATACCAATTGTTAGAATATAGAATCACTAGATTAGTTAGAACCAATATGAAAATAGTGTGCCGTTAGTAAATAGATTGGAATAATGATATGAAGTAGGAAATAAAAAAATGCAGTAAGAGGAAACAACACAAGAAGATGTTCACGTAGTTCAGTTTAACAGCCTATGTCTGCGGGGCCTTGCCCAGTTCAAGAATCCACTAAAGTTTGCAACTTACACCCATACACAGCAGACACTTCAATCCAAAAGAGTACACTTCAAACATTGGATTCTAGACGAACCTTCGTCAAGAAGACAACAGTCAATCTCTATAGATTTCCTTCAGCCACCATCAACAGTCCTAACTGTGTGTGCTAAACAACAGAGTAGAGAATACTGCAGCTTCTTTGATCACTCAATAAAAACAGAAAAAATAAAGATAATTATGTTTTCAATAATACAATGATCTGCATCTCAATGATTGTCGTTTGGAATACTTCCGAATGATGAAGAGAGCTTCAGATGCCTTAGATTAAATAGACTTTAGAGTAGAGCAATCCTTTCTTGAATATAGATTCTGGGCAACTTTCTAGGCAGACTATTTGATTCACTGTCTCATTCCTTGTCGGCAGAGTCGTGACAAATTTTCAAAAATCTTTCCCAGAACAGCAATGATCTTTGGCAGCTTTCTATATTTCTTCTTCAACTTCTATTCTGAGCAGATTGAGAGCTTTTATTCAACAACAAGGACCAATGTTTACCTGTTTGTTTCTAGAAACAATTCACAAGGATTTTGCATTCTTTCTTAAAAAATTGTTGATGCAGATTTTATTTAAGAAACAATTTCTGGGTTAGACATATTCTATTTTGAAGAGAGATTCACATTAAAAATAACCCCATAAATATTTTTAAAAATATTCTGTAAAATTATTTTATAGAATCAAATCATTCCTAACAGTTATGCAAATTTCCATTACAACATTTGATTTCCAGAATTTCCAAGATACAGAGTTTCAGCTTCAATGTGCAAGTTTTCAGAATTTGCATCCAGTTTCCAAAGACCACACGATGCAGAATTTTGTTTCCAAACTAATACGCAGGATCTTATTCTATCATCCGATTTCCAAAAGAAAACTACAAGATACTGTATTTCAGTTTTCAACCAAAAGGCAAGATTCCAAACTGAGAATATATATCCAATATTCTGGGAAAAGTTTGAGTACAGAAGATTTGAATGCAAAGCTAATATTTGATTCAGAACTTTCCACAGGAAGGACATTAACATTCTAAACATATCAAAAACTGCATTTTTGAAAACATTCTATTTTCTAAAAAAGAATATGTAACATATTAGTTTTCAAACAAAAAAATGATATCCTAATGATAGCAAAACATAATATTTAGATTCTAAAAACAATATTTTAGTTTCCTATCTCATTAGATATTATATTTCTAGAATAATCTAAGAACTAAAATTCTGTTCAACAGATTTAAGATATGCATACTTTCCAAAACATAAAATCAGTGATATTCATATTTCTATTAATTGTTCTAGAAGGTTAATAATATTTTCAGATTTCAGAATAATTTCCAGATTTTAGATATTTGGTTTCCTAAGAGAAATATTTTGATTTATAAATCATGAGGAATTCTAAAATATTTTTAGAATACCTTAAGCACCAACAATGCCAATTAATCACATTTCCTAACAATCGTCAACCATACTTCTTGGGATCTTGACAGAATGGTCAACTAACTAGATAGTAATGGTGGTAAACTTCAATCCTTCAAAGCCTAATTAAGTGTATATTGAGTATGGAAGCAAGTTAACACTTGCTCCAAGATCAGGTAGAGCCATATTGATATTATGTTGCCCAATGACTCATGAAATGGTTCGGCAACCAGGATCCCTATATTTGAGTGGTGTATTATGTTGTAGGATAAAACTAACTTGCTTAGTGTAGAAGACTTTCTTTTGCATATAAAGCTTACATTTGTGTGTGCACATTTCTTTCAGAAACTTAGCATAAGAAGGAAGTTGCTTAATCATATCAAGTAATGGAATATTAATTTTTACATATTGGAATAAGTCCATTATGTCATTATCATGAGTATCCTTCTTAGCCGAGCTAATTTTTGGGGACATGGAGGCTTTGGTTTTTGGGAAGGAAGCCCATGCATAGATTCTTCAGACTTAATACGCTTCTCACTATCTTCGAGATTTTCTTTTCAAGTTCTAGTTTCTTATTGTCCTCAATATGATTATCAATGACTTTTCTACTCCTTATGATAATGGATTTCGCTTCCTTATGAGGAGTCATGGATGACAAACCTATCTCATATTGGCCCTTTTGGTATGGCTTTGCTTGACTTTGAAACTTCCCATTTTCCCTTTAATTTAGTGTAGCTAAGATTTGTCCAATTTGATGCTTTAATTTTGATATGGATTGTTGAGTATTATTCTAGATCTGAAATGTATTTTGTTGGAATTAAGTTATATTATTTTGGAACTGAATATTATTTTGCATGAACATATTTAGATTTTCCTCCAAAGATGGTTTCCCAAGTTGTTGATGTATATGTGCACTTGAAGATGGGAAAACAGAGGTGGTTAGCATTGATGATTTGGGAGATTGAGCAAAAAATTTGGAAACCAGGTGGGCCCAAATGTTGACCTTTTTCCAAGATAGGTTTGAGTGTTGCCTTAATGAAATTATGATTGTAAATATCCCCATAAGATGAATTTTTGGGGTCTCGATAAGGATTCAAAGCATTTACTTGCTTTGTGTAGACATCAGAGAACAACCAGTTTGATGGGCAAGATGTAGCAGAATGAGAAGTGCTTGAACAAATGGAGCAAATTTCCTAAGGATGCGACTAGGCTTTTCCCCATGATAATGGAGCTAACCATCGTGGTTCACATATCTAACCTGTCCTCCATATTAGAAGATATTTTCATCTTATAAAAGCTACCTTCTCTAGGTTCAGGCTTATTGTACCTTCTGTGACCGTATTCATGTGCATTTTCAGATAAAGTTTCAAACAAGTGCCATGTCTTAGATGCAAGCTAAGTTAGTAAGGCACTTCCTGTAGTGGCATCAATGATGTGCCTATTCTGTACGAGTAGTCTATCATAGAAGTATGAGACTAGTTTCCACTTTTCCAAAGCATGATGAAGGCACTTAAGGGGCAAGTCTTTCAACCTTTCCCAACATTCATGAAAATGTTCACCCTCTTTTTGTTGAAAGTCTATGGTTTCTCTATGAAGGGTGTTGGTCTTATGGACAAAAAATAGAAAAAAAAAAACTTTTGTAAGAATTTTTAGGATAATTGAACCAAGAATTAATGTTTTCAACTCCTAAGGAGTTAAGCCAAGCCTTAGCTCTATCATTTAATGGGAATGAAAATTAACTAAGTTAGATGGAGTCATTAGAGAAGTTTTCAAATTTGAATGTAGCACAAATGTTTCAAAACTTCTTCACATGATGATGTGGTCTTCCCTATCCAAACCAAAAAATGTGGGCAATAATTGAATAGTCGTAGATTTCAATTCAAAGTGCATTGTTGTAATTGGTTGGAGTACCATACAAGAAGGAGAATCAAGTTGGATAAGAATAGAGAAATCTCTTAAAGGTTTTCTTTCATTCTTATCTTTAGTCATTTCAAGCACTTGATTTGTCGGGACCCCTTCCCTAGGCCGAAGGACGGCCTGACCTGCATAGTGACTCAATGAACTCACTCATCGAGTCGAGTTTACCTAATCATTGTTAAGCCCTTACATTCTAATTTTTACAAAAAATGACATCAGAGTAATTTAAACATTTATACTGTAAGGTATGAAAGCAAAAAAAATATTACATATTACCATGTCCCAAAAGTACAGTTTGACCATTAAACCATTACAAACATACAAAATGTGACCGACCTCAGATAGAAACAAAAAGAAACAGAGGACCACTTCGAGACTAGGCTATCACCACGCCTTTCCCTCTATCGGTCGCTGAGGAACCTGAAATATTAGTAGAGTAGTGAGCCTAAAAATCAACGTAGCTTAATGAGTAGTAAAACTAGCATATTACTTAACCGGCATCTAAAAATGGTGCATGTATGCATGAATAGTAATGGCAAAATAATTTCTTAAGAATCATGGTATGTTATAAAAGCAGTTATAAACAGTGCAACAGTTTGAAGAAAAATAGTTTAACTACATGCAGTTCAAAACTATATCAAGACTAGGGTTCAAATCCTCAAATACAACCCTATGATCATCGCTCAAGCGGGTCATGAGTCAGCATACCGACCACTTGTAACACCCCGCCTCCCGAGTTCCATCTTCTGCGTCATCGGACGGTCTAACTTTTTTTGATAAAAAATCTTGGGATGCCCAGGAGACGGGCCCGTGCTACATTTTCTTCTTCTTAGACCCAAATCCATTAGGGTTCCTGTGTACATTAGTCTATGTACAAAATGACATCATAGTAAATAAGATTCTTTATTTATTCATTCAAAAATTCTGAGTACAATGATCTATTACAGCGAAAAATAAATTCGAAGCTGAAATACATGATTTAGCTTGGGCCGATGCGCCCTACATTGAAATAAATAAAAACTTTCAATAGATAAAACTCATCGTAAGCTGATTAATTCCCTGAGAGGTGAAAAATAGGGGGGTGAGCTAAAAAGCCTAGTGAATCATTCCATCTATTTAATTCATTATTTCAACCAGATAATACAAGCATATCAAACCCTTTTAGGGATTAATTCGGTTCAAACAATATATTATTTCAGTCGTAATTTAGATCGGCCGAGAGTAACCTCTATGTTCTAGATCTAGGGAGAGAGATCAATTCTGAAACTCAAACCCATCTTTAGTGGGATCATTCTTGAAACCCGTTCCATTCTGGTGTCAGTATTGACAGTCAGTTCCAATTCTACATAGAACACAGAAAGTCACCCGTACCGGTACGTGGTTGGAATCTTATTTAATCTTATTTTTGTGTGTAAGAAAATAGTGAATAACTATTTCACCAGTATCTAAATACTCCAACTATATAACAATTCACATTCACAAACATTGACTTTCGATTTCTGATGTAGAAGATCGTACAGGACGCAACTGCAGAGCATACTCTCTTGGTCATGAAAGACATATTGGTGTATGATAAATAATAACTCAAATAGTAAAACATTCAGATTGACTTCCGATTTCTGATGTAGAAGATCGTACAAGACACAACTACAGAGCATATCTCTTGGTCATAAACAACATAATAATTGAATGACATAAATGCAAAGAATAAAATCAATCTAACAAACAAGCAAACATTATCTAAATCAAAATAATAAATTAAAAGAAGAAAAGAAACTCATCTTGAGATTGCTTCCTAAATTCTTTGTAGCACTTCGTTGCTATTACTTCGCGAACTATTTAGAATAGCTCAAGTAAAGAAAAACTAGGACTAAGGTTGCGAAGAAGGAGGCAGAGAGAGAGAGCAAGAAGAATTTTCAACTCTTGTCTTTGGGATGAATGAAATGGGTAGAGTAGGGGCTTTTATATAGAACCCTCTTTCAACTAGTGTTTCTATCTTTACAATGTGGGACTATCGTTTCCTACATATGCATACTTTAACATCACACCAAATGAGATATTTCATTCATGAATTCCTTTCCATTACATATATACTTCTCTATGTATATTACTATCATACTAAACAAAATATTATTTTCATGAGTGCATCTAATTAATACTTTATACACATACTTTTCTATATTAATATCATACTAAAAATATTATTTTCTTATTCAAATATAGAAGCGTATATTTACCCAACATTCTTATATGTCTAATATTAATTAATGCATATCCCTTTGTACTTTTATGCTAACTAGTTAATTGCATATCAATGACATATATATATACTTATATGTGCTAATAAAATGTGTTTTAAACTCAAATTTCGGTTATTACGTCACTAAAATTTTAGGTATTACAACCTACCATCCTTACAATAAATTTTGTCCTCGAAATTTGTACTCATCTAAGTCAATGTTGTTTGGTTAGGTATTTTGGGTGAAGAGACTTGGATATTTGTTCTTCATTTCGCTTTCCAGGTCCGAGGTTGCTTCTTTCAAATTATGATGTTTCCACAGAACTTTAACAAGTGGAATTTCCTTGGTTCTAAGACGCTGTACCTTACGATCTAATATACTAATTGCTGGTTCCTCGTAAGTTGCATTGTCTTGAAGTACAACTTCCTCCCAGTGTATGATATGTGATGGGTCTGGTTCGTACTTCCGCAGCACTGATACATGGAATATATTATGCACTGAGGACATTTGATTTGGTAGCTCCAACTCATAAACGCATTCCCCAATTCTCCTAAGTATTTGAAAGGGTCCAATGAATCTTGGTGATAACTTTCCCTTGAATCCAAACCTCTTAATTCCCTTTTGAGGACTGATTCTTAGAAATACTTGATCTCCTACTTGGAACTCTAGGGGTCTCCTTCTGTTATCAGCATAACTCTTTTGACGACTTTGAGCTGCAGCCAATCTCTTTCGTATCAATTTGACTTGGTTGTTCATTTCTTCCACCTAATTTGGACCAATAAGAACATGATCTTCGAGTTCAGCCCAACAGGTTGGTGATCTACAAGGCCTCCCATAAAGAGCCTCATATGGAGTCATCTTGATACTTGCTTGATAACTATTGTTATACAAACTCTGCTAGGTGTAGGTACTTGCTCCAGTTCCCTTTAAAATCTAGAACACAAGATCTCAACATATCTTCTAATATTTGGATGACCCTTTTAGATTGCCCATCGGTCTGAGGATGGAATGCAGTGCTCATGGCGAGTCTTCTGCCTAGCTCTTTTTGTAAACTCTGCCAGAACTGAGAAGTGAACCTAGAATTTCTATCCGAAACGATGGTTGTGAGAACACCATGGAGTCTTACAATTTTCTTGACATATAATTCTCCAAGTTTTCCAACGGAATCTGTAGATCGAATTGGTAGGAAGTGAGCTACCTTCGTTAAATGATCCACAATCACCCATACAGTGTCTTCCCCCTTCTGATTCCTTGGCAGGCCGCTAACAAAGTCCATCGCGATGCTGTCCCACTTCCATTCTGGTATTGGAAGTGGTTATAACATCCCTGAAGGTTTCTTGTGCTCTGCCTTCACTTGCTGACATGTCAAACATCTAGAGACATATTGGGCTATGTCCCTTTTCATGCCCCTCCACTAGTACGTTTTTTTTTAAGGTTTTGGTACATTTTATCTCCACCTGGATGCATCATATACTTGGTCTGATGAACCTCTTCTAGTATTGTCTGCTTACTTTGCCCATTCTGACGTATACAGATCCTTTTCCAGAAACTTAAGATATTTTCAGCATCTAACCTAAAGTCAGAATGCTTACCTTGTGTAACTCCCTCAATCAGACTGGTAAGCCATTTGTCTTGTCTTTGTTCATCCCTGATTTGATGAAGAAGATTCGGTTGACAAGACATAGTGTAGAGGTAGGCTTGTGTTTCATTTAGAGTTACACTTAGCTTGAAGTCATCGATCAACTGATACATCTAACTTTTCTCTTCTTCCTGTTTGTTGAACTTTCTACTCAAAGCATCAGCCACTACATTGGCCTTCCCTGAATGGTAGTGTAGTTGAAAATCATAGTCTTTCAAGAACTCTATCCATCTCCATTGCCTGAGGTTCAACTCCTTTTGGGTGTAGATGTACTTCAAGCTCTTGTGATCTGAAAACAGATCAAATTTCTCACCATAAAGGTAATGTTTCCAAATCTTCAGGGTGAATACAATGGCTGCTAACTCTGGGTCGTGAGTGGGATAGTTCTTCTCATGGTCCTTCAGTTGTCATGAGGCATAAGCGACTACTTGTCTTCCTTGCATTAATACTGCTCCCAGTCCATTGAATGATGCATTAGTGTAAAGGGTAAAAGTAACCCCATGGGTTGGAGTAACTAGGACGGGGGCCGTAGTTAATCTCTTCTTCAGTTCTTAGAATGATTGTTCGCACTTCTCATCCCAATTAAACTTAACTCCCTTCTTGGTTAGCTTGGTCATAGGTTCTGCTAGTTTAGAAAAATCTTGTATGAACCTTCTATAGTATCCAGCCAAGCCTAAGAAACTCCTGATTTTCGTAACTGTCTTTGCTGCTTCCAATTCATAACAACTTCCACCTTCTCCAGATCCACAGAGATGCCTTTTGCTGATACTACACGGCCAAGAAATTTGGTTGTCTTCATCCAAAATTCACACTTGCTGTATTTGGCATACAGTCGGTGTTTTCTGAGTGTTTCTAACACGATCTTTAAGTGTTTTAAGTGTTCTTCTTTGGACTTAGAGTATATTAGGATGTCGTCAACAAATACCACGATGAACTGGTCAAGGTATTGCCTAAATACTCGGTTCATTAAGTCCATGAATGCTGCCGGGGCATTGGTTAGACCAAAAGGCAATACTGTTATCAAGTTCTGAAGGCAGTCTTGTGAATGTTTGTTTCATGGATCCTCAACTGATGATAGCCTGACCTAAGGTCAATTTTTGAGGAATGAGTGGCTCTTCTTAATTGATCAAATAGGTCATCTATCCTTGGTAAAGGGTATTTGTTCTTTACCGTTACTTGATACAAATTTCGATAGTCGACACAAAGTCTCATAGATCCGTCTTTCTTTTTCACAAACAACACTGGAGCCCCCCAAGGTGATTTACTTGGTCTGATGAATCTTTTCTCTCGGAGTTCATCTAATTGGGTCTTCAACTCGATTAGTTCTACTAGTGCCATACGGTACGAAGGTATAGCTATGGGTTTGGTTCCAGGTTGGAGTTCAATCTTGAACTCGATACTTCTAGTTGGTGGTAGTCCAGGCAAATCATCAGGAAACACACCTTCATAGTCCCAGACTACTTCTAGACTCCTTATTTCTTTTGGTCCTTCAAAGTCTTCTTTTAAGAGGTTTTTGAGGTATTCATTTTGCTTTAAGCAGTTCAACATGGCTATTATTGGGCTCTTAGGCAATTTATGAATAACACCATCTATCTTGAAGGTTTCTCCTAAGGGCAATGTTACCGTTACTCTTCTCTTAGGACAATCGATTTGTGCCTAGTACTGATCCAACCAATCCATACCCAATATCACATCATACCTGTGGAATGGTAGTACACGGAGGTCGGTTGAAATCAGCTTATCCCTCAACCTAAGATCACAGGTACACATTTGCTTTGATGTAACAGAAGTTCCTATAGGTGTTGATACATTCAACGTTATAGGCAAAGTCTCTGTTACTAGTTGTAATCTATTAACTAGTTTTTCAGAAACAAATGACTTTGAAGCACTGGAATCAAACAACAGTTTCACAGTAGTGTTAAATAACAAGAATGTACCTTCAAAAACAGGGATTTGGTCTTCTGGGGCTTCAGCGATAGCAAATACTCTTGCCTGGTTTTGCCCCCGGCCTTGGTTCTAATTTTGTGCTCGACCCTGGTTTTGATTTTGCCCCTGGTTGTTATTTTGTCGAGACAGTTGTTGTTGAACACCTATATTATGTTCTCACCCTTGATTATTTGGAGGTTGTTGTTGTTGTCGCGTCTGGGTTTTGCTGGGACAAAACTTCGATAGGTGCCCTCGCTGATTACAGTTGAAACATCGCCCTTGATGTCTTGCCAGCTCTAATTGTTCTTTCATTTTAGGTCGATTTTGCCCTTGAGGCATATTGTTCCCATTGTTCTAATTGGTATTCCTTCTCTTCGGATCTCCTTGGTGATCTCTGTCACCTCCTAGTCTCTTGTTTTTGTTTCTTAGCCTTTGCTCAAAATTCAACTCTTGTTCTAGGGTTAATGCCTTGTCTACTACTTCTCTATATGTCTTCGGGTAGACTGTCTTTACCAATTTTTGGATCTCAATCTTGAAACCCTGGGTAAAACAGTTAACCTTTTTCTTCTCATCATTGATTAATTCAGGTGAGAACTTGGCTAATTCGATAAACTTGGCCTCATACTCGGCCACCATCATCTCTTTCTACTTTAACTGAATAAAGTCCTCCTGCATCTTTTCCAGTGTTGCTTCAGAGAAGAATTTCTCATAAAATATCTCCATAAACTCTTTCCAATTCATTCTGCTAACATTGACAGTCGGGTCTGCCTTTACCAGCCGCCACCAGCTTCTAGCTGGTCCCTTGAATTGATGGGTAGCCAGTGCTACCCTGCTGGGACCTGTACCTTTCAACACATCCAAGTGTTCTTCTAATTCTTAGTACCAATGGTCAGCTGCCAAACTATCTGTAGTACTATAAAATTGTGATGGTCCTAGCTTCTTTAAATCTAACAGCAATTTTCTGTGTTCGCTGTCTTCCAGGTCCTCTGGTTCTTCCTGACAATCCAGAATCTCAGGTGCTGACATTTGTGGTTGTATCGTAATATGCTCTTGCGTCTGTGGTGCCGCTTGCAGTATCATTCGGGCTAGCGTCCACTCTATTTGTTCCATCACTCTCATGGTGACTTCATTCATCATATGTTCCATTCTAGCCTTCGTCATGTCGTATTGCGCTTCCTGAGAATTGGTGTCATCAGATGTATTACCTCTTGTTGCGTATCTCCTTGGTTCGGCCATTATCTACATGTTAATACCGATTTAGTATTCATTTCTGCCTTTTTGTTTAGTTTGTTCTATCATGACTCTAGATTCATGTCTCTAGGTTTTCGATTTGTTGAGTGGCCTAATAATTTATTCTTCTAAGTTCACTTTTGTTTTTGGGTATAAGAGTTGGTCTCATACAAACAGTAAGATCATCATGCATTCAATCATTCAAGAAATTCATGCTAGCATAGTAAAATTCTAGGCTTCCGCCTATGCCTCCAAGTTCGTGTGTCCCATACCACCCTTGCACTTTGACATAGACTTCCACCCAAAGATTTCACTACACCCAATCAATTTCGCAAATGTCTTGATTTCTAAGGCTTCCCAAGCCCCACTACACTTGACTGTCCCATACCAGCCAAGCATAGAGAAACAAGTTCGTCAAAAGCCACCGATCATTCACCAAACATGGTCCGTCATTCTTTGAGTTTAGGATTCTTCCATACCCCTGAATTGCTATGCGTCCCATACCACATAGAGACCAGCCAAACAAGATCCTCTCGTGCCCTGACCAAACAAGTGTTCGTTTTCACACATTTACAGTCTCTAACTTATGCCCTAAAAGTTTACTCATGATTCACTGTGCCATCCTTGGCTACCCCCAAGTTTCTACCTAAGTCTCTTCCCTAGACCTAGGTTCTCAAATCCTTGTTGGCATCTCATTTGGACTATAGTGAATTCCTAGCCCTTAATTACCACCTCCTAGTTTTCATCTCGTAAGAAAATAAGTGTGTTCTTCAACTCCGACTACTCGTATGAGCTGGTGGGACAACCTCCAGATCAGACAGCGAGATTGAAGTCTACTTAGCAACTGTGCTTTCTAGAATGGGATAACCCGTCTCTCTTTCAATGTTTAGCTTTACTCGGGACAAGGCTTACTCACTATCAGCTCAACTTGTAATCTTTGTATCCAAACAAAATCGTTGAAAACATATATCTCTTTTCGAAAACAATTTTTCAAAATCATTTTAGTTTTCAAAACAGGAGGTAGGGCTTTTAAATTAAATAATTAAATAGTCTTACCAGACTAGTCAATTCCTTCTAATTCTTGCCCAAGGCATCTAAAGCCTGAGCTCTGATACCACCTTTGTAACACCCCGCCTCCCGAGTCTCATCTTCTGCGTCATCTGACGGTCTAACTTTCTTTGATAAAAAATTTTGGGATGCCCAGGAGACGGACCCGTGCTACATTTTCTTCTTCTTAGACCCAAATCCATTAGGGTTCCTGTGTACATTAGTCTATGTACAAAATGACATCATAGTAAATAAGATTCTTTATTTATTCATTCG
>JAJIYU010011643.1:0-15141 GCA_030144865.1 Tinospora cordifolia
AAGCAGTCCTTTTAGAAGTATTATTTGGCGAATAGACATTATATCATTAAATTCAAACTCCATTTGTCAAACTGGTGTGACGAGAGAAAATCTATCTCATGTGGATCTAGATCACAAAATGATCTACATTCTTTTCTTCACTACATCACTTTTACAAGGGTCTTACGTGAAATACTAGTTACTTCAAATTGAATCTGTCATATATAATGGAAAAAATTCCACTTACATAAAAATAAAGAATTAAGAAATATATGGTGTAATTAGAAACAATTGAGAAATACATCTATCTCTTTTTTTTTTTTTTTTTGGCCAAGCTATGTATCTCCTTTTTTTTTTTATGAAATTGTTTTTATTTTACACTAATAAGATAGATTTGGTGAATTTAACTTCAATTTATTCCCATCTCCAGTATCAATCTGACATCAATCATATATCATGCTCCAAAAAAACCTATGAAATTGATTAATTCTAACCTAAGTTTGAATAATTTAAGTGGTAAGTGACATAAATACCTTGTTAAAAAGTTGATGAGATATAAGTGCATGAGGATCTGATCCAACTCACCGTTACTTTTTGTTGAGGTGGTTCGTTCACTGGAGGTGCAAACATGAGGCAAGTGGCATAAAAGTTAGGCCGCAAGTGGAGCAAATAGTGCAATATGAAACAAGACTAGTTAAGCCTGTAAATACAACACTAGCTTCACTCTTAAAAACTTGATAATAGAGCAACTGAACGTTAAATTTGTCAATTGACTATAAAATCACTTATTTTAAATAATAACAAACAATATTATAATTTTAAAATCACTTATAATTTATAATAAATATAAATATAATTAATTTTTTATAATTAATTTTTTGACAATTACTTTCCATAATTATTTTTCCTGAAGCATAATCTTAAACAAAAAAAGTCCAAAGTTTTATTTAATTTATATTTAAATCAAACCCTAATGAAACAAAATAATGAAACCAAACAACTTAAACTAATTAAGAAACTATTAAATTTAAAATAAAAAAAAGTTGTGTAAGAAATTTCAAAGGCTTAGAAACTGAAAAAGTAATAGATTTTGACCTCCAAACCATCCATAGAGTTGAAAGAGATCTATTAATATATTATGATAGTAGTACAAATAAAAGATCTGTTTTGACATGAAATGGATATATCCGTATATCTCTGACTCATATTTATAAGATGATAAAGTATTGCACAATCTAGAGCAAGAATTGATACATTAGATTAAGTAAAATAAGATTAAAAATTATTTTATCCTCATATTTAATTCAAAAGAGACAAGATTAAAATTAATTTTAATCCATCAACTTATTATATTATTGTAAAATAAAATATTTTTATAAGTTCAATAATGATTTTTTTAATCATATTTTATCTAATCTATCTTTGTTTTATTTTATCATCCCTTAGTCTAATTCAATTTTATCTTATCCAACGCACAAACACTTAATATCAATGGTATATAAGATTATTTGAGATAGAATTAAAAATTGTCTTATTTTTATGTTTGGATTTGAAAAAAATGTAATCAAAATTAAACATGGACCCATAACTTATCCTACTATGATAACATAATATAATACCTGAAATTATAATATTATTTTATCTTGTATTATTTAATTTTATTTCCATTCTATCCTATCCAGTTCAATTTTATTTTATCCTCAATAACATGTCCTCCCTTGTACCAAATACGCACTTATAGCCGTTACATATCCTCCCTTGTGCCAAATACGGCCTTATAGCCGCCGGTTGCCAGGTAGCCGTTAGAATAGTCCGTTTTGAACCTATATAGTACATAGGCATCATTTTGACCATTCGCGTGTCCAAAGCTTTTCGATCCATCGTGCTCCGGCTCCAGGGCACCACTCAGTCCCTTTTTGTAGATTGTCAATTCATGGAGTGAGGAGAAATCATGAAGCACAATAGCCGGAACAGTGGTTGCTAGTGATGTTCCAGAGCAAAGGTAGAGCAATTTGTTTGAATCCCCGAACTCATTTGGAGGATCGCACCATTCTTCACTTGTCAAAGAAGATATAAGCGCCTCTTCAACATTTGGGTTTTGGAGTGGTCATGGTTAGGGTTAGGGTTTTGGGAAGCGCTACTTTCATAGGTTGTTGCTGGGTCTCTTCATGTTTTTACCAATAGTAAGCGAGTGATTTCCTTCTCTTGATGGTTCCTGCAAGTTGCTGGATGGTCTCAGGGCACAAGTTGCAGAGACTATCATGGAAAATCAATCTGTTTTCACTTAGGTAGTTCACTCCACTGAGTTGTGTTATATTTGCTGCTTTTAGCCTATACTGATTGAACTTACTCGCGTTCTATTCCAAGTTGTGTGTAATGAAGAAATTGGTACTCTTCGAAACCATGAAATCTTTGGTCAGCGTGTTGCTGGGATTTGGGTTGTTCATAGGTGTGGTAAAGTTGTCTCATTCAAGTGGTTATTCAGACCTAAAACTTCTGCTCTACCTGTGCTTGGAACATCACCAGCAACAGCTTTTCTGGTTATAACTTTATTCTTCTTCTACTCTTCTATGCAGTGGATGAACATCACTGGCAACTGATTTTCTGGGTATAGTTTTATTCTTCCTATTATATACCCAATGGTTCAACAATCGAAGAATGGACCTAATTGTTGGGTCAATTCTTGTCGTGCCACTGGGTTCTACTTCTGTGGACATACATAAATAATGATTTTATATATTAAAAAAAGGTTAACTTTTGTAGTTTTATTTTTTTTATCCTAGATTGGGCTTTGTCCAATAGTTAAGATAAGCTTTAGAAATTCAAGTCCTATGAGTTGGGAAGAAACTAAAATAGTTCCATTGGACTTTTCTCTTAAGGTTCGATAAGAGGTGTGGGAGTGTAGTGGTTAAGGGCTTGCATTTGGAGTTAGTAGCAAAAAGTGTTTTTTATTTATTTTTCATTTTTTATTTTGGTGTCAATGTTCTTTTTTTTTTGTGCTTTTTTTTTTTTTTTTTTTTATAACTTTGCTTTGTTCAAATGGTTCATTTGAGCTAGTGAAGTAGACATGAAATGCTGGGACTTTACTCGTCTTATATTTTTGGTTTCTTTTGTGTTCATATCTTATCCAAACTTTTTATTTTGCTTAAGGACTTTCTAATTTGACCAATGTCACATTGAAATATTTGGTGATGAGAATAAGTAAGGAAGCTCATGCCTGTCTTGATTCCAGGTGACTTTACTGTCTGTCCTAGGCTTGTCTTTGGTTTTACTAAGCAAAGTTCCTTGTTTTTATCTGATAATCAAAATTTACCCTTCTTTATATTTATTTTCCTTTCGTTCCAGTGTTGATTTCTGTTTTGAAATAATGCTACTTGTTCTTGCTTTACTCATAACATTCATCACATATCCTCATTTATCTGGGATTAGATATCTCTCATTGACATGTTTCCCATGTTCATTTGCTTCCTCCATTCATATTTTATGCAAGTAGCATTGGTTCAAGGTGCTATCTAATGTGGACTTGGTTTTGAGAGCTGTCTTTGGCCTTGTACAGGAGGGTTAGGTAGGTTTATGTGTTAGTATCTCATAATATACTTTTCTTTTTCATTGTCTAATAAATTCCGTTTTCATTGCCTATGCTTTGCATGGTTAGTTGACAAAGTTATATCATGTTGTTAAATGAAACAGTGAAGAGTTGGACGAAATTATAAGTGTGCAGGAAAAGATTGAAAAGCTGAAGATGTTGAGCTAGAATTCGATTTCAGTATTGAAAATGTTGAGGTAATTAATGATGAATACCTTGAAATTTGACATCTGAAAGTTGGTAGTGGGTCTTTCTTCAAGTTCTATTTAGGAGCTTACTCAGTAATACCAGCTGTTACTATCTTGTATATTAGACTAGCCTTCCATTCTTGACTGAGAGGTCTGAGAAATAAAATATTCTGTGCTAGTTTTTCCATTTCAAAAGTTTCTTTTCTTAACCTTTTTTCTTGGGCTTTTTCCTTCCATATTCTTTTGTTTTCATCAATTCCTAGCAGCCTAAACCAAATACAGTTCCACATATGCAACGACTAGTGATTTTATAATATTTTGGAAAGTATTTGGGAAAATAACTTGTTCATATCATATCATATCTTGGAACCTATGATGATTAGCTCTGGTTATTATCATGGATGCTATCTCTTTTTTGTTGTTTTCTTAAAATTTATCTTGCCTGCTTTTGCTCTTGTTCTTACTTTTTCAATTAGGTATATGTATTCCCATGTCCGAATATTGCACTTCAAAGCCTTTGGATGCGTTTTGGGACAAATTTTTTGGGGAGGAACTGAGGAGTGCATAAAAGTTCAGGTGGCAGCCATCTTGATTTTGGGTACCTAGATGATTGTACTTTGGTTAAATGACTATGCATATGCATACAAGATCACTTCAACATCTCTGATGTGGTATTGTGAAACTGTACTGACAAAATTTCATTCACTGGAAAAGCGTAAGTAGTCACTTATTTGCCTCTAGCTAGTTCTTGAAGCCAACCAAGGTAAAAACTAGGATTTTCTTTGTCAGTTGGAGCTCAATGCAGCCAGTGATGTCAGAAACACGGCAAATTGCTCCACTAATTCTGAGATTTCCTCCAGCATATAGATGTTTAGAGCTAGGGCAAATGGGAATACAATACTTTGGTTGAGGAGAATTGGTTAGTAGCTTTTTCAGCTAATTTAATAGATGCTTCATTCATCAATACTAGGCCATGTTGGTCGTCAATCTCCAGGCCCTGGTGCTTACCAAAATATCCAAAGAGCTTATAACCTGATCCAGATCTATTTCTGTGGACCTGCTGCTATAGAAATCAATTTCTTTGCTGTTGAAAAAGAAAAAAGTTATAGATCATAGGATCAAAGTTTGAGATACGTAATCCAACAAACCTAAAACTGTTATTGTATTATTTTATTGTTTATAAAAAGAGTAGGTACACCACAAATTAAAAAAAATAAAAAAGTAAGGTAGTTTATGTGTTTTAAGACATCAAAGATTGATCAACCAAAGCCTTTGCATCATTCAAACAACGCATCCTAGTCTGTACACGAACTTTTAAGATAGTTTAACCAAATAGATACGTGCTACCGCCTAGATACTAGGAGAGGAAGGTTTCTATTTGCTGCTAGATATTCCGATAGGGAGGTTTCTATTTGCTGCTTGTGCAGCATTTTTAGACAAACAATGTTACTTTAGTGTGCTTAGTTAGTTGACAAGTTTAATGTACATTATATATTGTCTCTTATTATGAAAATTTTTATTCTCAGTTTTGTTGCTTGATTGTAACCCCGGACCATAATTTGTTTTATATCCTAAATACGGACAGCATCAGGATGAGGTCCAACAAGGTATGTGAGTGAAGAACACGGTACTCTTTCAAACTCTAATATTACTGGCTAACAGGTTGAAATTTTGATTGTTCCTTTGTGATAGTTTGTCTAGCTCAAGTGGTTGCGGAGAGTCAATAGGTTTTGGAAAAGCAAAACTTCAGTCGCACCTCTGCCTAGAGCATTGCTAGCTGATATTGTCTCTTATTATGAAAATTTTTATTCTCAGTTTTGTTGCTTGATTGTAACCAGACCATAATTTGTTTTATATCCTAAATATAGGCAGCATCAGGATGAGGTCCAACAAGGTATGTGAGTGAAGAGCACGGTACTTTTCCAAACTCTGATATTACTGGCTAACGGGTTTAAATTTTGATTGTTCCTACTGCCGTAGATGTGATAGTTTGTCTAGCTCAAGTGGTGGTTGCCAAGAGTCAATAGTTTTTGGAAAAGCAAAACTTCAGTCACACCTCTTCCTAGAGCATTGCTAGCTGCTTATCTCTGGATGTAGTTTTAATTTAAACATACGTTCTAGCATGCAATGGAACAATCCCAGAAGGGACCTTATCATTAAGTTAATAGCAAATAGTGGCTTTTGGTTTATCATTGTTATGTAATCAAATGCATATTAAACAAATTCCTTCTCTGGTTCTGATATCTTTGTTTCGTTTTTCACTGTAAGCTCATTCCTCGTCCTCTTGCTAGCATGTTAGAGAAAAAAGATGCTTTAGGAACCCTTTGTGAGGTTCTGATGCCTTTTAAAATTTATGGATTTTTCCTAATTATTTAGGTGGGTCACTTGTGTAAGAAATATGCAGACTGTAGAAATCTTAAAATCAGATTTTTTTTTTTTTTGGAGTTGGTTGGAGCTCTTATTTTGAGGCATTCTCGCTTTTCTAGTTGTTTTGCCTGACTTTTCTAGCTTTTCAAATTTATCTAGATATTGCTAGTTAACATTTTTTAATCTTGGATTTGAAATTCATCCACAATATCCGCAATAAATACAAATCAAGCAAGACCCCTTATTGGCTAATCAAATCCATACTATTCCAGCACCAGCTATGGGCCGTAGATAAAAATTTTGATGATTATTACCCTTGAACAAACGAGGAAAAAAAAACAAGAAAAATGATGATCATGATGCACTCAGAACCTGTCTGGTACTCCAATCTTTAGTTAAGGTTCAGGAAGTGGTCGATTAAGTTTTTGTAAGTACAACTACAAATACAAACAAACTTCTATCAATCTTTTAGTAAGGTTCAGGAAGTGGTCGATTTTGTAAGTACAACTACAAATGCATACAAACTTCTATACTTTTTCTCCAGTTTATTTGCTGACTGTTGCATTTTATGATGGCGATACTGATGGTGGCCTTCTTACTTGTTATTTATTATGATGGTGGTCTGCTACACTTGTTCTCCAGTATATTGCTGCAAGGGTCTTTATTTTCCAACTATCGCATCTTGACTTACTTTTTATTTATTATTTTGATCCATTTTAAATTTTGGAACCCTGAAATTTGGATTCGGGTTCTATTAAGGTAATTATTGATTTGTGAGTCAAGTTAACACGTGTTCATTATCCATTTTATAGACATGCTTATCTTTTCAGTTTGCTAGAATAGCTAACCTACGCAAGGAATGGAAATTCAACTTCATTCAAAATTTTTTTAAAGATAAGAATAAATTCGAGAAGTTAGAAAAAATCTTTTGTAAAAATTTGTCTAACTTAGAAAAGTTCAAAAAAAAAAAGTTAATGTAAATGTTAGAAGAAACATAATTTCTATTAAAAAATGTTAAAAAGTTATATAAATAGATATATTTTACTTGTAAAAAAAATAGATATAATGTTTTTTTTTTAACATGGAATAGTTACTTGATGTTGATGTTGGGTAAGTGATTGTTGAATCCTTTTTTTGATAAAAAAAAAAGGATTGAAAGTTTTAATATTATTAATGTTTAATGTACATTGTTACACCAATCCTAGCTTGACTAATCAGTCACTAGCTCGCTAATTGTTACAAGTGAGTGCAACTTTGAACAACGTCAACAAATGTTCCTCAATAACGCCCTCATCTTGTTTCTCTTAACGCCTTTCATCTTAACCTCTTAGCTTATTCTTTTCTTTTCATTCTTTTCTCTATCCTCTTTTTTCTAGGCCAAATTTTGTTTTTCCTTTTTTTAGATTACAACTCTTTAGGTGCACACATCTTGTCTTTAATTTTTTTTTATATATAATTTCTATGATTGTTCTTTTGAAGCGTGAAGTTAGGGCTAATTTAGGGGCTTTCCTCCTAAGACTCCTCATTTAGGGAGTCAAAGCCCTCATTCGAAGACTATGTTACATTCGAGCACCACACACTTTTCATATACTTCCCTATATTCGAAGACTGTATGCTATTTTTGTTACAACTTTTTGTATTTTCTTATAAAAATCATCGAAACTTTGAATTTGGGTGAAAGTTGCAAATTTTTTTTGAAAATTTTGATAAAATTTTATAATCTTACAATTATAGGTGAACTTCATTTCAATTGTCTAAATTATTAAATTAATTTGACTAATTTCATCAAAATTTGTCAAATTTTCAGACCATTCCATTTGGTGTGTGGTAATTTTAAACATGAGAATGAGAATCATAAAGATTTTAATGTAATGTTACATGAAAATCTTCACAATTCTCATTTATATCTCTAAAATTACCTCTACCAAATGGCTAGTCAATGTAGTCAGTAGTCTAATTCAGTGAGCCACTTTCACTTACAAGTTTTTTTTCTTATATAAATTTATATTTGTTATGAAATAAAATAAATATACTAGAAAATTAAGAAAATAAGAACACAAACTTGAAATAATAAAAAGAGGGGAGAGCTTTTAATTCTCTTAATAATAGGTTAGGTTTCAACCTTAGTACCATATTCATAATGTAAACACCTCTTTCTAGAGAAAACCCCTTTCAAGTATGACGACAAAAGACTATGTCTCGTTAAAACCTTTCTAAAGAAGTGGGAAAAAAAATTTAGGAGGAAAAAGAGCACATATTTTCACGGAGTTATAAGACTGCCTTATTAAAAACCTTGTAAGGTAAACCTAATAGGATAAAACTTTAATTAAGGGAAAAAGAACACAGTACACTAATCAATAACTCTTTTTTATTCTTTTCTTCATGATAATGTATGAAAGCCTTTTTTTGTCGTCATACTTAAAATATTTTTGAGTCGCCACATCTCAATACCATGTACAAGTTTATTAAATGTTGTGCTTGACAAAACTTTTACAAATAAGTTTTCAAGATGTTCACTCGATCTTATTTGTTGGATATCAATTTCATAATTCGTTTGAAGCTCATGCCTAAAGAAGAATTGTAGTAATATATGTTTGGTTTTGTCATCCTTGATATGCAGTGTATCCTTCTATTGGTGATCGCTGCAGGTATACAGTGTCACTATTTACTAATAGTGTCACTTTTTGTAACACCCTAAAATTTAATAAGATTGTCATGTATTTTACAACTATTTAAACACTAAATAATTAAATAAATAAATAAGAATTAGTATTTTAAACCTATGATTACATGAAATATGTATAAGTAAATTTAGAATAATTATAAAAATGCTATGAAATCAAAAATCACATGAATGTGCAAAAGTGACTCATTTACGTGATTACCGTGATAATGAAAGTAATTATCGCAGTAATGCCATACAAACCCAAAAGTTGAAAAAAATGCATCATTTTGGTTACTGCGGTCAGTGACCACAATAATGATTAATTACCATGGTAATGTCGTTTATGACAATGGTAATCTTGGTGGAAAACCCAAAAAAAGCAGAGAACGATTGTGCTGGTTACTGTGGTAATGATTTTTGTGACCGCAGTAATGTCGCGATTCTATAAATACTTGATGTTTGGATCAAAAACCCTAATTTCAGTTTTGTGCGCCACCATTCGTCTTTTTTTCTTCAAACCCTAATCAAGCTATTCAACCTCATTTCTTCTAAGTTCTAAAGGGATTTGAATTCATTCAAACTCTTTTCCACTTGTTCTCAAGCATAGATTCGTAAAGAACAATGCTGAAAAAGGGAGAAATTGGTTGGGGCTTCGTCCAAATCGTTTGTACAAAAGGTAACTCGCAAACCTTATACTCGTGTTTTCCCTCTTTCTCCTCTACGTTTTCTAAGTATAGATCTATTTTTTGTTGAAAAACATAGATCATTGGAGGTATTGAGGTGTTGTATTGAAAAAGAATAAAGAGGGAAAGCGAGAAGCACTAAGGTATAGAGGCTTTCCTTAGTGCAGATTCACATTTTAGGTTCAATATGTGGATTGGGGTGTTAAACACCAGAGGGAACGACGAGTCGAAGAGTAAACACGAAAGTGCGATTCTTTTGAAAATCGCGCAGTTACCGTGGTAACGCCGTAAAGACTGAAGAATGTCCCTCTGGTTATCACGGTAAAAGACCTCAATAATGCATCTCGAGTATGTACAAATTCCCCTAGTTACCGCGGTAATGAATGAAAAAAACTAGTTTGCATACTAGTTGACGCAGTAACCGATCATGATAATGCTTCACATTACCGCGATAATGAGTTCCCTACTCAGTTTTTCGTTCTGGCCTTGTGTACACTGTGGGATACAAATGTTGTGAAACCATTAGACTATTATTAAACAAGTGAAGAATGCTCTGAACTCATGAGCTATAAATGTTTAATGGTGTAGATTGAAGATCTAAGGCGACTACAGACATGAGCAACGACTACAGACATGAGCAACGACTCAAGGGAACTGAATATCAGGTAGGTGGGGTTTTCTTACTCACTAGAATTATTCAGATTTTGAAAGCATAACATGATGTTTGGTTAGACTATTGTGTGCTTAGAAGCATATTAGGACTTGCTTGATTGATCTTGATTGGAATGACTTGATGTTTATCCATGATGTATGGTTACCGTTATTACAACATACATAGATAAGGAATTCATGCATCGATCTCAATGGATGGTCGAACATATTTGATTAGTTTACTTGAAATGTTAATTATGATAATTGTGTGTGGATTGGAATGAAATGTGAAACTAAAGAAGATTAAATTAAGATTTAATAACTCTACCTATTGGGGCGATAATAGGCTGCATAGCATCATCGTGGGTGTTCCACCCAAGCTGGCTGCAATAACTAATTGATCTGTCAGATTGTGAGTCACTTAGGACCTCTCTCCTTAGATCTGTCAGATTGTGAGTCATTTTCAATCGATCGCGAACGGTGTTGCGCTCGAGGTTCATCTGACGATGAAGATCAAAACTGCTTTGATGATCGTGAATGGAGTGCTGCGTTCGAGGAAATCTAGCGGTCCAAATCAGATCAGATACGTTTTGTTGATCGCGAACCGTTGATTTATTCGAGGAAGATTCGATGATCCACAGCGAATTCGTTAATCTTGATCGTGATCTGAGTGTCGCGAGCGAGGATCATCAACGACCCATATTTAATGCTCCTGATTAAACTGAGAAAATAACGAAAAAACTCGAATAAAATCCAAAAAATTCCTAAAAAAAATCTGAAAATTGTGTTTCTAAATTTTTTAAACACACTTACTATTTTCCTATACTTGGGGGGGGGGCATGAAAATTTGAATAATTAGCAAGTTTCCTATAAGGAGAACACCAAAATTTGCCATTCTATGTCATTCTAAACTCTATATAAATGACCCCTAGTGCTCTTATTGTTTTCTTATCAAATTAAGAGCATACTAGTCCCTTTTGACTCTCTCTAGCCTTCTTCTTGGCAATCCCCTCAGTTCTTGAGTAATCTTGAACTATTCTTGAGTGTTCTTGAGAGTTCTTGAGTGTTTAGAAGCTTTGGAGTAGCGGAACTCTGTCGAATTTTAGAAGAGTGCATAAGAGATTTATTTAAGGTGGAAATGATTTCTAACTTTTACTTGTTTATTTTAATTTGAATAAGTATTGCATGTGTGATGATGTTTTGAAGTTGAATGATTGAATATATGTTTTAAATATGCATGCTTTATTTATTTGATGTGCCATGAATATACACATGTTATGCATGTTTAGAAATCAAGAATAATGATGCATGATATACTTAAATTGTGCCATGAATAAATATTTGATGGTTCATGTTATATACATGTTGCATCGATGATTTAATCCGATATTGTGTGTTTTATCACTAAGAAAAGATTAAATAATGATTCAATCCACGTACCGGCGCGATGATGGACTACATAGTGTCATCGTGTGTGTTCCACCCCTGATCCTGCTTGTCGGCTTACCTTTGATGATTTTGAATTGAGTTTCCAAGAGTGATGCCACTTCATAGATATTGGGTTTGAGTTTCCAAGAGTGATTCTTTCTCCCAACGATGTGAAACACAGAGATTAAACTCTTTCGGTCCGAATGTCAACCATAAACAAGAAATTTGTTTGAATCGCCTAATGTACAAAATTTTTTTATATGCTTGGTTTGTTTGGATTGAAATAATGATTTAAATGTTAGAAAGATCCATTGGGCTATGTGTTCACCCCTTCCTTATATTTTTTGGAAAATTAAATTATATGAAGACCATGAATATTAGTTAGGTTCTTTTTATTTAAAAAGTTTCTAATTTCCATGTAAGGGCATGTAGCCCAAGTTTTGAATCTTCCGCTGTAATAGTTTTTCTTCAAGATCATATTATGTACTCAATTTTATTTAATTAATTGAGTTTATGAATTTCAGTTATTTCTTGTACTATTGCCTTATTAAATTCTTAAATTTAAGTTATGTACTGTTAAATACAATCAAGGCATGAAATAATTGAAATAGAAAGTGATACAAATTGTGTACTTGTAAATGTAACACCGGCCCGGCCCGCCGTTTGGTTTAGTTCATTGTCAAGAGAATGGTGGTCATGTCCAATGCTTTAAGATGCGGGGGTTGCGATGTTACAAATATTTTTATGGACTTTGTCACCGGAACACACCCAGAACTAAAAAGGAGAAGATATTGTGTGGGTAATTATGGATCGTTTCACTAAGATAACACATTTCTTGCCCATTAGATCCATCGACGAAGTCAATAAGCTAGGATAACTCTATGTGAAGGAGATAGTATGACTTCATGGTATGCCTAAAACCATAGTGTCAGATAGAGACTCTCAGTTCACATAACAGTTCTGGCAGAGTCTATAGAAAGAGTTGGGCACCAGACTCACCATGACCACCCGCTTTCCATCCTCAAACTGATGGTTGGTCTGAGAGAGTCATTCAGAAAGTAGAAGACATGCTGAGGTCTTGTGCCATGGACTTTAAGGAAAACTTGAGCAAGTACCAACACCTAGCGGAGTTTGCCTATAACAACAATTATCATACAAATATAAAAATAGCTCTGTATGAAGCTCTCTATGGGAGGCCCTACAGATCACTAACCTGTTGGTTGAACTTCAGGACCATGTATTTACTGGACCCGATCTAGTAGAGGAGATGAACAATAAAGTAAAATATATACAAAAGAGATTAACCACAACACAAAGTAGACAAAAGAGTTACGCCGATAAAAGGAGAAGACCCCTTGAGTTCCAGTAGGGTGATAGAGTGTTCTTGAAGATAAGCCCTCAGAAAGGAATCCAGAGATTTAGATACAAATAAGAGTTATCACCTAGATTTATTGGTTCATTCGAAATACATAGAAGAATTGGAGAATGCGCCTACGAGTTAGATCTACCAAATAGAATGTCCTTAATTCACAATGTGTTCCATGTCTCAATGCTAAGGAAGTATGAACCTGATCCCTCTCACATAATCCATTGGAAAGAGGTGGACATCCAAGATGATGCCACATATGAAGAAGCGACATCCTCAACCGCAAGGTATAAAGCTTGAGAACGAAAAACATTTCCTTAGTTAAAGTTCTTTGGAAGCATTATGGAGTGGAAGATGCAACTTAAGAGCTAGAAAATAAGATGAAGAACAAATAGCCAAACCTCTTTACCAAAAATACTTAACTAGACAACATTGAAATGAGTAAATACAAATTTCGATAATGAAATTTATTTGAAAAGAGGTAGATTGTAATACCCTGAAAAATTTTCAAAAATTAACAATATAAAAATAAGTTCATTAAATTGTAAAAACATATTAAATACCTAAGGATAGAATGATAATTTTGCCATTTAGAGATAGAATGGTAAATTCACATAAAAGTAAAAAAAAATATCACTATCCTAATTATCCTATAAGTAATTTTTAAAAAAATAAAATAAAATATATTAAAATATGAGTAGTGGAATATGGTGGTGGGATATATTAAAACATGAGTAGTGAAAAAAGGTGGTGACATATATTAAAATATGAGTAATAGAGTGGTGGAATATATTAAAATAAGAATAGTGGAATGAGGTGACTGGCTAAGAATGCCTATAAATAACACCCTTATCTTCCCCTCAATTCATCCCTTCTCATTCTTATCTTCTTCATTTTTTCAGAGCAAGAGAGTCTTCTCATTCTTCTCTTCTTCATTTTTCTTCCTAACTCTTTTTTAGCTTAAAAAAAAGATTCTCTCTCTCTCTCTCTCTCTCTCTCTGAGTAAAGAAAAAAGGTTAAAGACTTGAGAAAACTCGAAATATTAAGATCAGAAGGATTTAATCGTCAAAGGTGAGGATAAATACTCATACTCTTTAATATTATTTTAGTTCTAAATACGAATCACGATTGATTGTTTACTCTTATTGAATGTTTGGAAGCATGCTAGGGATATATTTGACAGTTGTTGGGATAATTCCTTGTCTTTTATGGTGTTGATAACATGTTGTGTGATTCATGAATATCAAATACTATTTAGATGATATGCTATATGTACCTTTTGAAGCTTCTTAAAATGTGTTGTTTATTTATATTTGGAATGATGATACTATGAGTATGCTAGTGATCACTAAATAAAAATGATTAAGAGATGTAATCATGTACCAGCGAGGTGACTGCTAACACTGTGGTAGTAGTCTAGTGTCATCGTGAGTGTTTACAACCCAAGGTAGGTCTTAATGATACTGTGGCAGTGATAAGATAAGATTGACAGTCGAGTTGAAACTTCACTCCTAAGATAGGTATAATACCCACAAATTTCGGTGTTATAATACTCGAAATTCGAAAAAAAAATTTAAAATTTACTGTTACTATTCAAATATATGGTTACTGTGCACAAATACGGTCACTATTTTGTCGGCAGACAAAATTATATTCAGCGGGTTACTGTAGCTACAGTAACAAACTATTCACAATTGTACGGTTTTGTCTTTTTCTGCCAGAAAATTTTATATAACCCCCCTCATTCTAAAAAATTCATTCCAGCAAGAAAGAAAGAATTTCCTTGCTTACTCTCTTCTCTTCTCTTGTTCTTCAGCTGTTTTAAACAGCAAATATAGTAGTAGGAAGGGGAAAATCTCAGTTTCTGCATAGTAGTAGTGAAGATCTACTGTTGGGTGCCTCCTTTGAAGCAATTGAAAGGTGGTTCTAATCAAAGCAGGTATAATCACTCTGCTCTAGTCTTTATTTAAGTTAGGAGATATTGCTGTTCATTTCAGTACACAAACGTAGTTTACTGTTCATATATACGGTACTGTTCACACGGTATTATTCACTGTTACTATTTGACACTGTTCATTTATACGATACTGTTCATACGATACTATTCATGGATATCAATTAAATCACATTTTCGACACGTAGATCCCGAAGACTGTTGATCAAAGCCTCAAAACAAGTTGAGATAATACAGCAAGGATTCAGAGAAATACTACTGAGGTGGAAGTGAT
>JAJIYU010011644.1:0-15150 GCA_030144865.1 Tinospora cordifolia
AATATGAATCAAATCTAAAATTGAAAATTATTTTAGAATGCTAGAACTGAAAATCTTTTGATTTTAAAACCATACACACAATGAACATGCTAGAACTTTGAATAAGAAAAATGGGTGTTTAAGAAGTCACTTCCACCTTGTGTTATTTTCTCCCCAAAGTTGAAGCAATGTTTCCCAAAGCTCAAACACCAAGAAAATCACCCAAAACCAATTCCCAACCCAATGAACTTCTCACCCACAAGAGGGAAAAGAAAGTGAGAAGGGGAGCCAAGAAGAGGGCTTAGAGAACAAGATGACAATTCGACTCTTGTTTCTTGGGATGAGTTGAAGTGTGAGCATGGAGAGTTTATATAGGTTTCAAAAGTGTATGGAATGGCAAGTTTGTGGTGTTCTCATTGTAAGAAACTTGCCAATCCTTCAAAATTTGGTGCCCCCAAGCACAAGAGATTAGCAAGTGATTTTTTCAGAAATTTTTGGGATTTTAGAAACAAATTTTTGGATTTTTGAAGTATTTTTATTGATTTAATTCAAATTTTCGGTTATTTAATTTGGAGCATACGATCCTGACCATCAGATCGTTCTCGATCGACGTATCAAATCTTCAATCTGGCGGGTTGCATCAGAGTCGTTAGATTTTCCTCGAGTTTCGCAAGCAAATCTCGAATTTATCAGAGCCTCAAATGTCAGCGCTCGGATCGTCCACGAGCGCATCACTCATTTCGCGATCGATGGAACATGACTTTCTGGACTGTCGGATGATTATCGAATGCTGCGTGCTGATCTTGATCACGATCAACGAATCTCGTCGGGGCCGTCAGATGATCCTCGAGACACGCACGTCGTGATCAAATCCGGGTCGTTAGATCAACCTCGATCGCTGTGTGTTCGCAATTAACGAATGCGCCTTCAATTTTGGTCGTCTGATGATCCTTGAGTAAAGCGTTGGTTCGCGATTGATTCCTGCGGCTTTGATCTGCGCCGTTGGATGGATCTCGAGTACCGTACCAATCTTGATCACTGATCTGGGCCGCACGATGATCCTCGAATGCAGTGTCATTCTTAATCAGATGAGATGCATCCGAACCGTTAGATCAGCTTGATCGTTTCTAAGTTGTTGGATCTCATTGATTCGGTGCTCCTCAGTGTCGTTTTGGACTTCAATCTCATTCGTTGGATTTTATAGATTTGTCTTGGACCGTTAGATGCAGTTTTTAATTACCAAATTTCTTTCTAATAATGTTATTGTCCGAATTTTGCCAATGAAACACTTCCTAATTAATAAAAACTTGATTTTCTTGTATATTCATTTCTATTTTGATGATTTGCTAATATTTTTCTTTTTCTAATTATTTAATATTACATTTATTTGATATTTTTCTATTTCCTTAATATTTTTAATGCTAATAATTAAATAATCTACATTTTTCATTTCAATGTTTTTTTATTTATTTCATTTTTAGATAATAATTTATGTAATTATAAATTAATATTTACATAATGTTTGATTTATTTTCAATAAATACATGTACACTACATTTTTATTTAATTATATAAATTTTTTTACGTACATATTCCTATAATATGTAGTATTTATATTTATTATGCTAACACACACCTTATTCATACACATATTAACCTATATGTGTATATATACTTTTTTTCTATTTATTTCTTAAAAAACTCCTTAAATTTCATAATTAATTCTACTAAATTGAAATTTTCATTTAATTATCAAATTAAGGTCTTATTTGCCTAATTTATATTACATCCCCAATATATTATTTTTCTTATATCTCCAATATATTTTATTTTTCATGTGCCAACCCACAATTTGCACCCAAAATCTTTAAAATTAATTTATTTAACTTATTATTTGACAAAATTCTAGGGTATTACATCTCAATTGACCAAATAGGTCATCAATCCTTGGCAATGGATACTTATTCTTTACTATAACTTGGTTCAGCCTTTATTATTTGACACAAAGTATCATAGAATCATCCTTGTATTTTACAAACAATACCGGTGCTCCCTAAGGTGATTCACTCGGCTTGATGAATCCTTTTTCCCAGAGCTCATCGAGTTGAAACTTCAACTTGATCAGTTCTACTGGTGCCATTATATAAGGAGGTATGGCTATTGGGTTGGTTTCCGAGTGGAGTTCAATCTTGAACTCTAATTCTCTAGCAGGTGGTAGTCCGAGTAAGTCGTCTGGGAAAACATCCTCGTATTCACTAACTACTACTAGGTCTTGTATCCTCTTCAGCTCAATAGGTTCTTCTTTAAAGAGTTCCTGAACTCATTTTTTTGCCTTAAGCAGTTCATCATAGCTACGATTAGACTCCTCGGTAGTCTTCGCATATCTCCATTGATTCTATAAGTCTCCCCCGCAGGTAGGGTTATGATCACTCATCTTTTAGGGCAATCTATTTGGGCTTAGTACCTGTCTAACCAATCCATCCCCAAGATTACATCATAGCCATAAAAAGGTAAGGTACATAGATCAATTGTTATGAGTTTATCCTTGAACATTAGGTCACAACTACACATTCTTTTTGACGTCACAGTGGTTCCTATTGGTGTGAACACATTCAAAGTTATGGTAGTGTTTTTGTCACAAATTGTAACCTATCAGCTAGTTCTTCAGAGATAAAAGACTTAGAGGCACCCAAGTCAAATAACAATTTTACAACAACATTAAACAAACAAAAATGTACCTTCCACTACAAGGACCTAGTCTTCTCGAGCCTCAACAGTGAACATTCTAGCCTGGTTCTGCCCACAACCCTGGTTTTGCCCATGATTGGCACTCTATTGTTGTTACTCCCTTGAGGGTGATCGTTCTGACCTCCTCCCTATGGTGGTTGTTGTAGAGGAGCTTGAGTAAGAGTATTCGAGCAATCCTTAGTAAGATGACCCTTCTGTCAGGACACATAGCATAACCTTTGTCTCTTTGCTTACTCCCTTGACTCGTCTTTATTCTGCCCCTGTCTCTGTGGTGCATTCCCATCATTTTTATTTTTCTTTTGAGCCCCTTGATCTTTTTCATTCTCGAGCTTCTTATTCATTTCCCTCAACCTTTGTTCCAAGTTGGGCTCTTGTTCCAGAGTTAGGGCCTTTTTAAGACATCTCTGCGAGACGTAGCAGCTTTGGCAGTGTATCTCTTGGATCCAGCCATTATATCCAAGCCAAAGCCATTTCAGTATCTAATAAGGTATCACAATGAAAGATTTAAGAAAATCATAATCTGGGGCACACAACCCATCTTCCCTCATCCTCGGGATACAAAATGTTTTTCCAAACTTGAGAAAGTAGTTGTCTCATCCATATTCGTTCATTGAGTTTAAATTTCCAAGCTTTTCATTTCGTTTGTACTATCATGGTTCTAGATTCATATCTCTAGGTTCTCGATTTGTTCAGTGGCCTAATAGTTTATGCTTCTTGGTTCTATTTGTTCTTGAGTTTAGGATTTGGTTTCATATATAAACAAATTAAGCATGTTTTTCAAACAATCATGCAATCAAGCAATTTTACACTAGCATAGCAAAATTTTAGGCTTCCATCTAAGCTTCTAGGTTCAAGTGTTCCATACCACTCTAACTCTTTCACTTAGACTTTCACTCAGAATATTGCCACACCCAAACAATTTCGCAAATGTTTGGATAACTAAGGTTTCTCAATCCCACTATACCTGACCGTCCCATGCCAACCAAGCATAAAGAAACAAGTTCTTCCAAAGTTGTCAATCATTCACCAAACATGATCCATCATTCTCCAAGTCCAGGCTTCCTCCATACCCTCGAATCCCTACGCATCCCATACTACGTAGAAACTAGAGATACAAAATCATTCCAATCTCGTGTCTTGACCAAACAATAATTTTGTTCTCACACATATTTAGTTTCTAACCCATGTCCTAAAGTTTTATGCTTTTGATCCACTGTTCCACCCATGTCTCTAACTAAGGTCACTTGCTTAGACCCAAGGTATCAGTTTGGTTGACTCACAATCTCTGTCTAATTGAGATACCACCTTGGGCATCTTTGTCAACTTCTATTCAATTTCTTGCCCTAATTTTTTCACCTTATAATTTTCTTTTATTGAAAGTAAGAGTGTTTTTCAACTCAGACCACTCATACAAGCTGGCGGGACAACCTCCAGATCGGGCGATGAGATCGAAGTCTACTTAGCAACAGCGCTTTCTAGGTCGGGATAACCCACCTCCCTTTCAAAGTTTAGCATTACTTAGGACAAGGCTTACCCACTATCAGCTCAACTTGCAGTTTTTGTATCCAAATAAAATATTTCAAAATATATCTTTCCTTTTTTAAAACACTTTCCAAAACAGTCTTCAATTTTAAAATAGAAGGTAAGGCATTCTAATTTCAATTCAAAGCACATGTCAAACCTAATTGAGTTAATACTTTCTAAATCTAATATGACCACTGGTATGAGATTAAACTTTCTAATTCTTGCCCAACAACACATGTTTAGGCTTGACTTTCTATGTCTAGCTCAAGGCATCAAAAGCCTAGGCTCTGATACCACCTTTTAACACCCTAACCCCCGAGACTTTCAATTGGATTCAACTACAAGGTGGGTCGGGCCATGTTACTTTTACTAGTACACAACTTGTATCACATTCTATTTCAATTATCTCAAGTCTTATTAATTCATAATGAGAACACAACCCAAACAATTTAACTTTAACTTAATAAGACTATTACAAAGGGAGATCAAAGAAATCTTTAATCTTTATTCATTCAATAAAATAATAAAGAGGTACGTACTTGAATTTCTAATAACAAAAAAGTACATAACTCAAATTAAAAACTAAAATTAGCAGCAATCTTAATTCAAATAATCAAAATTTGGGCAACATGTCCTTGCATATAAACTTTCCAAATTTGAAACCCTATCGAATTTTCAGTGGTCTTCATTATTCAATTTCTTGAAAAATATAAAAGGAAGGGATGAGCACATAGCCCAGTAGATCATTTCATAATCAACTACATTACTAATTCAAATCAAAAAGCACGTCCAAATTCAAACACTTATAAATAATTAAGCAATTTAAACAACATCTTTGGTTATTGTTGACATTAGACTGAAAGGGGTTCTAATCCCTTGATGTTCTTATCAAAATACTCCACTCTTGGATAGAAAGACAATTCATCTTGTCATATTCCGTTGGAATAAGGATCTCATGTCAAAATTCCAAGTATTTTTGGTTATACCCATTCACACATAGTGATGAGCCCCATATAAACTTAATATATGTAAAGAACACCTATAGCGTCACTTAGATTACTATGATAGTACGTGGTTTATAAACTTCAAAGTCTTAAACTTAATTCTAAAATATTCATGAATTCAAAAATCAGAATAGTAAAATTAAAAATAAAATATTCAAAAAGTATGAAAATAATGCATGGCATGCTTCACAATTCAAATTAAACTTAAGCATGAAAATTAGGCATGGCATAGTGTCATGAATACTTAAAACATGCATACATGATAATCAAAATCTAAATCATGATCAAACGCGTAGGAGACTGAAAATAAACATGCTAAACTAAAAATAAAAGATTCATGAACATGCTAGAAATTCAAACTATAAAGTAGAATTGTAGGAAATCTCATCCATCTTAGTTGCTTGTTTGTAGAAAATCCGACAGAGGTTTCCTTCTTCTATGCACTTCAAGAAAACCAGCAACTTAAGAGGGTGAGAAGAAGTTGCCAAGAAGAAGGTTATAATAAGCAAAAAGAGAAGTGTCAACTCTTTGCTTTGGGATGAAGAATATGTGTGTACAAGGGGGTTTTTGTAATACCCTGAAAACCTTACACTCAACGAAATAAGAAATTTTCATCTTTTCAGTGAAATTTGAATGAATCTAGCCTCATTTTAGGGCCGAATACAAAAAATACAAAATTCGCATTTGGTGACCCATATGAACCTAAAATGACTCGAAACGAGGTATGGTCTCATGAACCAACAAACTAGACTACATATCCGAAAATCAACCCAATCGGCCAAAATTAGGGTTTTGCCCTAAAGGGGGATCCAAATTTTGAAGGAACAGAGAATAGAGGTACCTATCGAACTCAGAATGACTCGAAACTTCAGGGGATAGCATAAACTAGCAAGACATGCAACATATCCAAAAATCAGACCAATTGGCCAAGGTTTGAGCCTTCATTTGCCTAATGCATTTGGTAGGTTCTAAATAAGGAAATTTCGGAAGAAAATCACCTCGACCAAATTGTACCTTAAAATTTAGGTCTTGATCATGTGGTTCCAAAACTATATGTTATACACCTAAATCCCTTATGAATAAGGAGATATTTAAATTATTTAATTTCATGTAAACCCATGAAGACATGGCCACCCAAAGCATGTGCAAGTCACATGGGTGGAACACCGTGATCCTGTACACCTTCACCCTACCCAATCACCTTGGGACGTCTTCTCTAATTTGAACACATGTAAAATGATCCTATACACCACATTGATGATTCAGTACACCCACAAGAGGCATCACCTATAGAAATTCATGAAAGAATGATTCCATGCACACCACATTGTGATCATGTACACCATGTTGCCAATTAAGCCAAAACCAACCTGTGTGTGTCTGTGTGTGTGCATGCACATGTATGACGTCCAGGTTAGAAGTTTCTAGACCATAAAATGTGCCTACAAAACAAACCCTAGCCATCATTTGTGCTCAAGAAACCAAGATAGAAAGTGGATAAAAAGGATGATCCCACCATGGCGCCAAAATGGGGAAGATTCTCTCCATGAAGAAAACGCCACCTTTGCTTATGCCTAGGCTAGGAAGTTTCCTTGAGGATCAGATTTGAATATCATCATGTGATTGTGTGTCTCTCATGGTTTGATATTGTACATCATCAGCTGGACGTTCAAAAGGGAAGAAGGAAAGCTTCCATGTATATCGTTATTTGGTGAACAAGCAAGATAACAAAATGAGAATGTGCTAAGAGAATAGTCTCCCTCAATATGGGACGTCCAGAATGAAATGGGAAAGGTTCTAGAAGTATTTTAGTCTTTGATTTTGAATTAGAAATAACCAGTAGTGGGACCACAAGGAAGATATGCACGCATGCTAGAATATGCACACTTACCATGTCTTATCTTTAATGTTTGGAAACTTGCCCAAAGGTGGAGAGCTGCCCTTGGACATCCCTTAGCATGCTTGAGAAACTATAAATACCCCCTCTCATTGTTCACAAATCATTCATTCCAAAGAGCAAGTGAAAACATCTCGCTTGTGCTCTCAAACCTTCTTCTTTCTCTTCTTCATTTTGACGTCTTCTTTTGTACTTAAGGAAAGGCTTTTAGTTTTAGTAGTTAGTGATCATTGGAGAGTTATTTTGCTGAAAATTAAAGTGTCAAAGCTTGGAGGAACCTCTGCTAGATTTTAGAGAAAGCATTATTCGAGGTGGAAGTTGCCCTCTTAAACTCTTTTCCATATTCAAGCCATTAGCATGCTCAATCTTGATGATTTGTTTGTTGAAGTTTCTTTTATGTCTCGTTTTAGTTTTCATTTATCATTCATGATCGTTTCAGATCTAATTATCTACCTAATATCATGCATTAGTAATGTCATTCATGTTAGTATCATGTTTAGTTTATTTTTTCTTTTTATACGTTTGATGCATGATTGTGTATGATGGATGCAACGTTTTTGTTTTTATTTTTTAATTTAATGCAATATTCTAATATTTTATTTATGTTTCATGATTATAAGATTAAAATATCAGATTATGGTGATTTTAACCACGTACCATCATAGTTGTTTAAGTAACACCATGGGTGTTCTTCTCTTATGATTTGTTCATAAGGTTTATGACCTAAGTGCTTGGTTGGTGGGTAAAAGTCCCTAAGTTCCAAGGTCCAATGAATTTGGCTAATGCCATATTCCACTTTAAGGAGACATTTAGTGAAGAACATCAAGGGTTGAGAAACTTTTTTGGTCTAAGACACAACTTCACACAAATTGATGATTGATACGCCTAATTTGTGCTAGTGTTTGAATTGTGGATGTGTTAATGTTTTTTGAATATCAAAATAGTTGTTTAAGATCCATTGAGCTTTTAGCTCACCCTTTGTTTAACATTTTTCAGGGATTTGATCTTATGAAGAAGAATGCGGAATGTCTACCTTTTAAGGTTCTTTATTTTTCCATGTAGGGCATGTTGCCCAGATATTAAGAATTTCCGCTGTGTTTTCTTTATTTAAAAGTGTAAACTTTCTTTTATGATTTAATAAAGATTTGAATCAAATTTGGGTGTTCTTGGAGAAAATCCCTTAATCTTGGCGCCATGTGTACATGAGATCACTACATATACACTTTCTATCTTAATTTTCCTCATTTAAAAGTGACGGCTAGGGTGAGATTGGAGAGTATCTTTCTTGTTCTAGAATCTTCTAATAAGGATTTTCACATGTGCAAACTCACATATACACACATGTGGGCTAGTTTTGGCTTAATTGGCAACGAGGTGCACATGATCACTACATGGTGTACATGGGATCATCCTTTTATGGATTTCTATAGGTGATGCCTCTTGTGGGTTACTGAATCATCAATGTGGTGCATAAGATCATTTTACATGTGTTCAAATCAGGGAAGACATTCCAAGGTGATTGGGTAGGGTTGGGGTGCACAGGATCATGGTGTTTCACCCATGTGACTTGCACATGCTTTGGGTGGCCATGCCTTCATGGTTTCACATGAATTTTTTTAAATTTAAATATTTTCTTATTCACAAGGAATTTAGGTGTATAAACTATAGTTTTAGAACCATATGATCAAGACACAAATTTTAAGGTATAGTTTGGCCCAAAGCGTTTTTCCTTAGAAACCTTCCCTATTTAGAGCCCACTGAAAGCACTTTAACCGAATCTTGCCCAATTTTTGGATATGTCATGTGTCTTGTTAGTTTATGCCATCCCATGGAATTTTGAGTCATTCTGAATCCTTGAAGTACCATAGATTTCATTTCTTTCATAATTTAAACTCATGAAGGTGTTTTGGCAAAAAATGAGAGCCCTAATCTTGACCAATTGAGTTAATTTTCGAATATGTTGTTCAATTGGCCAGTTCAAGTCACTTTGTTTCATTTTAAGTGATTTTGGATTCCTAAATGAGAGTTTTAGTACTTGCCAAATGTAGCCTTGAAACAAGCTCAGTTTCATTTTTTACCCAAATTTCACTGAATAGACCTTGAATTTTGTTTCTTTTGGTATAGAGTTTTCAGGGTATTACATGTAGAATATGCATGCTTAGGTTTACATGAATAAAAGTGCATGATTTGTGATGTTATGTTCCCTGCTACGATGTTACTATGCTTAATGCTACGCTTTAAACATAACAAATGACTACTTAAGATTCTAATCGCGTACAGTGCAGTGTCTCATAGGGGATTACTGTAGGTGTTCTTAAGATTGGAACAATAGAGTTTGTCTCTATTTCACAATGGGTAAGATCCAAAATTCTTAGATAATGGGTAAGACTCTAGATCAATGGAAACTGGTATAAGGATTGCCCTTTCCTTCCTTGATATGAAGAACACCGAGGTTGACCCCTTTCGGTCTTAACTACAACTGTTAAACAATGAATTTATTGAACTATATAATGTTTGGGAGTCGTTGATATGTATGTCTTATTTGTTGAAATAATGACTAAAATATTTGGAATGATCCACTAAGCTTTAAGCTCACCCTTTTTCTTTAATCTTTCAGGGAATTGATAAATCAAGGCTACATGGGAGTCATTTGGAATATTTTCCTTTGAAACTTTATTAAATTGTAGGGCTTGTTGGCCCAATTTTGTTATTTGAAATTAATTCCACTTTAATAAATAATTTGATGGTTTTTTACCTTTTGATTAAATTAATAATATTGAATTGTAGGGCTTGTTATTAAATTGTAGGGCTACATGGGAGTCACTAATCAAGGCTACATGGGAGTCACTTGGAATATTTTCCTTTGAAACTTTATTAAATTGTAGGGCTTGTTGGCCCAATTTTGTTATTTGAAATTAATTCTACTTTAATAAATAATTTGATGGTTTTTTACCTTTTGATTAAATTAATAATATTGAATTATTTTCTTAAGCTATATTGTTTCCTAAATAAGATACGTTTATGAGTTACTATTACTAAGAAAATCCTAGAGATTTGGGACTAAAATAGAAAGAATGAAATAAAGTAACACGGGCTCACCTCTTGGCCAAGTGGTGTGGTCCACGTGTGAAGATTTGGGGGAAGCAAAGTGTTACAAAGGTGGTATTAGAACCTAGGTTATAGGTGCCTTAGACAGAGTTAGAAAGTGTTTAGGTATGATATTTACTTTGAGTTAACTTAGAATACTTTACCTCCTCTTTTGAAATTAAAAATCGTGTTGAAAATCTATTTTCAAAAGAGATGTATGTTTTCAAATGTTTTATTTGGATATGAAGATTACAATTTGAGCTAATAGTGGGTAAGCTTTGTCTCAAGTAAAGCAAAATGTTGAAAGAGAGATGGATTTTCCCATTCTAGAAAGTCGATTGTTAAGCAGACTTCGATCTTGCCACCCCTTTAAAGGTTGTCCCACTAGCTGATCCAAGGAGTCGAAGTGGAAGAACATACTTATTTTCTATGAGAAAATTAGGATGTGGTATTTAAGGGCAAGGAACGTACTAGAGAACAAAGGTAGTACCAAAGGTAGTATTGGAAAATGGACAAAGGTTGTAGGATTCAACCAAATGTTGAGACCCTTGGTCTAAGAAAGAGACATTAGATAGAAACATAGGTGTTGCCAAGCGTGGCACAGTGGATCATAAATGAAAACTTTTAGGACATAGGTTAGAGATTGAAAATGTGTAAAAATAGAACACTTGATTGGTCAAGAAATGAGATTGGGAAGATCTTGTATCTCTGATTTTTTATGTGGTATGGGACGCATAGGAATTTGGGGATATGGAGGAATCCTAGACTTGGAGAATAACAAGCCATGTTTGGTGAATGATCGATAACTTTGAAAGAGCTTGTTTTCCTATACTTGCCTAGTATGGGACAGTTAGGTATAGCAGGGTTTGGGAGACCTTAGTCGTAGAGACATTTGCAAAATTGGTTGGGTGTAATGATAATTCTGAATAGAAGTTTGTGTCAATGGGCAAGGGTGGGCTAAGACACTCAAACTTGGAAACACAGATGGAAACTAAGAATTTTACTATGTTTGTGTGGACTTGCATGACTGAATGATTGAATGACTGATTAAATGCATGTTTTACTTGCTTAAATTCATGAAAATATATACGTCACATGCATTTCGATTATCAAACCAAATCTTGTACCCAACAACGTTAGAGGGACTTGAAACCCTCAAACAGAACTTAGAAGAATAAACAAATAGGTCACTGAACAAATTGAAAACCTAAAAATCTAGGGTCATGATAGCACCAACAAAATGAAAAGTTTGAGGGAATCATCATAACAAACTACTAAGGACGAAACAACCATTTTCTCAAGCCTAGAAAAGCATTTTGTATTCGAAGGATAAGGGAAGACGGGTTGTATACCCAATGTAACAACCCAAGCCCACTACGTACCGATATTGTCTCCACCTTAGCCTCTATTGACTGGGTGTAGGGTTTTGTTCTTGGCAAGACTTGAACTTGAGTCTTCCAAAAGCGTTCGACACTAATAAGGCTCGCAATTGCTCATTTAGCCTAGGCATCGCTCTAGTGTTGGAGCAACGTGGGATATTACAATCCATCCCTCTTGGAGTAGTCCTGTCCTCAAGACTTACACCTCTGTCACACCTAGAGTGGCTTTGATACTACCGTTGTAACACCCCAACCTACAAGAAACTAAATTGGACTTAGCCACTTTATTCTTAGCGGACTTGTCCACAGGGCGGGCTAAGTCCTATGTTACGTTTACAAGTACACAACTTGCATCTCAATTCCTTTATTCTAACTCTTATTGAACCTTTCATCAGTACCTCACCCAATTTGATCAATTTTAAATTCAATAAGGCATTACAAGTAGAAAAAGGAATATTTCTAACTCTTTATTTATTAAAAAAAATAAAGAAGTACATTATTGAATTCATAATCAAGAGTACATAACTCAAAATTTTAAAATAAAATTCAACGGAAGTCTTATTCAAAATTGGGTGACATGTTCTTACATTAAAAACGAAACTTTTCAAAAATAAAAACTTTTTAAATATAGCTACTGTCAGATTTTCATAGTCTTCTTGATTCAATTTCCTGAAAAATAAAGGGGAAGGATGAGCACATAGCCTAATGGATCATCCATCAAACAACTAGCTTATTATTTTAAATTTCTAACACATCCAAATTCACACACTTACAAACATTAAGTGATTCATAGATCAAATTACTTCAAGTTGACGTTATGACTGAAAGGGGTTCTACTCCCTTGATGTTCTTAATTTAGATACCCCTCTTTAGGGTGGAAAGACATTTCTTTGTTACTTTCCATTGGATACCACATACCAAATATCCCTTAGTTGCATTTTGCAACCACACACTTCAAGCATGTATTAAAAACACCCCTAGCACCCATATGGGTCACTATGATAGTACGTGGTTCTTATCTTCACTTTCTCATGTTTAAAATCACATAATCATGAAAAGAAATTTAGAATATAAATCTCAAAATTTTAAACAATCAAGAAAGCATGAAAACATCATATGGCATGCTTGAAACTTTAAAATAAATCCTAAACATGGATTCTAAACATGGCATGTTAAAACATGCTAAACTAAAAATAAAACATGATTAAACATACTGATAACTGATATTAAACATGCTGAAATCTAAACTAAAGATGCATGAACATGCTAGGCATTCAAAATAAGAAGATAGTGTTCTAAAAATCCCCTCCACATTAGTAGTGGTTCTTTCCCCAAAAATTCAGTAAAGTTCCCCAACGTCTATCACTTTCAAACACTAGCAAAAATCACTTCAAACCAATCTCTAAAATACTGAAATCAGAACTTCTCACACAAAAGAGAAAATAGAAGTGAGAAGAGGTGCCAAGAAGAGGGCAAGAACAAACAAAGAGGGAAGTGTCAACTCTTTTCTTTGGGACGAGAGGAATGTGAGCAAGAAGGGGTTTATATAGATGTTCATGAGCACAAGGAGGGACGTCTAGGTCAGTTTGGGTAGCTTTGGTAGCTCACAAGGTTGGACAAGTTTCCAATCAAGAGTGGACAAATTGGGTGAGAAAAGGCTAATGAGAGATTATGGGTCCATTAAAGCTTTCCAAATTCTCGTGAGCTAATATTTGATTCTCATTTAAAATTCTTAATTTATATCAAAGCTTATTTTCAAATTGAGAATCATGCCAATATCAATATGGGACGTCCTATTTAGATCAGATCATGCTCGTAGAACATTCCTATTTGGGTTCATTGCTTGCTCATCACACAACCTCACATGGAAATCTTTCTTATTCTCTGTTCTTGGACACCAAGCATGAGGAGTATGTTATCAGTCTTGAAGGTTCACCATAATATAGTCTAAGATTGGAATCTAGGTCCAAGGAAACTCTCTAATTTAGTTCACATACAAGGTTGGCACACCACATAGTGGAATCCCTTAAATTGGTGCCAAAAGGGGAGACAAGGCAACTTTCTATTTTCTTTTATTCCTCTTTCTATATGGGACAGCTAGGGTTTTTGGCTCAAATTAGATATTAGGAACTTCTAATTTGGTTGTTCACATGTGTGCTCACACACACACACTCACATGGCCGGTCTTAGCACAAATAGGACAGAGTGCACATGATCACAATGTCATGTATGGGATCACTCTTCATGCCCATGCTAATTTCCTATGAGACATCTCATCCCTTTAGTGTGTGTGGCATACATGATCAGCTAATTGGTATATGGGATCGTTTTTCATGAATTCAAATAAAGGAAACATCTCATGGAGCTTTGGGTAGGGTGAGGGTACATGTGATCATGGTATTCCACCCATGTGACTTACACATACTAGGGGTGGCCATGCCTTCATGGGTTCACAAAAATCGAATAAAAATTTATATCTCCTCATTTACAAGGAATTATGATTTATAACCTAAATTTTTTGAATCACAATAACTTAATGCACATTTTGAGTAATAGTTTGGCCCAAAGTGATTTTCTCCCTCAAACTTTCCTTATTTAGAACCCACTGAAGTCACTAAGTAAATGAAAATCTCAATCTCGACCAATTGTCCTAATTTTTTGATATGTCGTCTATCTTGTTAGTTCCTGTTATCCCATTTGATTTTGGGTTATTTTGATTCCCCAAAGTATCCCTAAATGCCAATTCTTTCTAAATTTGGACCCCCTAAAGGGTGTTTGGCAAATGAAAACCCTATTCTTGACCAATTGAGCTGCTTTTTGGATATATTGTTCAATTGATCGGTTCAAGTCACTTTGCTTTATTTCAGGTTGTTTTGGATCCCTAAGGGCCACTAAACAACTTGAAATGAGCTTAGTTTCATTTTGCACCCAAATTTCACTGAATAAATGATAATTTCATTTAATTGAGTACAAAGTTTTTAGGGTATAACACCCAAGATTATAATTCTCTCAAAACCTTTTGTTGCGATACTTTATCAGATACTAAAATGGTTTTTGACTTGTAGATAATGGCCAAATCTAAGAGATATGCTACCAAAGCTACCACATTTGGCAAGACTGAACCACAAGGAAAGGAGGCATAGACTAGTGCTACTGAGACTCCAATTGGGAATATGCTTACTCATGGCTTGTTCATAGAAATCACCAGGAGAGTTACGGAGAAGATTATGAGAGCAATACCTCAAATGCTACCACAAGCGACGCCACAGCCACAAATACAAGAGAAGATTTCAATACAGCAACCGGTACCTGTACTTGAGTTTCCAATTCGTCAAAGCGTACAAGATGGCATGGAGGATAAGGAACAAAGAGACATGTTGATGGAGTTGCAGAAACACTGTAACACCCCAACCCCCACATTCCTTGAGTTTTGGACAACCACCATTATTTTGACGGTGGACTTAACCAATTGGCAGGTCGGGCCGGTGTTACTTTACAAGTGACACACACTTGACTTTCTATTTTTCAATAC
>JAJIYU010011645.1:0-15169 GCA_030144865.1 Tinospora cordifolia
CTGAACAAATCGAGAACCTAGAGACATGAATCTAGAGTCATGGTAGCACGAACGGAATGAAAACTTGAGGAAACGAATACAACATATAGAAAAGATGACCATTTCTCAAGTTTGGAAAAACACTTAGTATCCCGAAGATAAGAAAAGATGGGTGAATAGCCTAAATGAATGTCCTATTTGAAACTGCTATGATAGGATACTAAAGTGGCTTTGGCTTGTAGATAATGGAAGGAATCCAAGAAAACACCAATGCACCTGATCAAAGTAACCAAGGGGCAAATGTGGCAGCAATTTCTGTCCTATCACCAGTGATAATAACAGAAATCACTCGACAGGTGGTCGAGCAAGTGATGAGGACTCTACAGTCACATCCCAAGGTTCAGAATGAACTAAGAATGGGAATCAATGAGCTAGTCATTCCTCTAAGACTAACCATGCCCAAAGGAACGACAATTGAGATTAATTCAATAAAAAAGGATGCCCACTTCAAACACTCCGTAAGGAATAAAAACAAGAAATCACAAAATGATCAAAAGACGGGAAAGGAAAGTGGTAATCAGAAACAAACTCACCAAATTGAAAAAGAGCCAAAGAAGCAGGCTAAGAAACAAGGGTTGTGCTATGTGTGCAGACAAAGGGGGTATTTTGCCAGAAATTGTCCAATTGCACCTGCTCGGGCTCCTCAGCCTCAAGATTATAAAGGTTATGGTAAGAACCAAGCCAGAATGTTGGATGTTGAAGCTCAAGAAGATCAAGATCCCCAGTAGAAGCCCTCATAGTCCAATATTAGGACAAATGAACAAATTTTGAATATGAGTAGTAGTTGGGAGACCTTTAGATTGCTATATATTAGCATTTATGAATTTTGAGTTGAAATAAGGTTTTGTACCAATTATCTCTATTAATGAAATTTTCTCCTTAAGAACTCTTGTTGTTACATTTTGAATATCCAAGAATGGAAAGTACGGGAATAGAAAGTGTGAGTAGTAACCCTAGAACTTACTGTATGGTAGGAAGTGAAAAAAAATCTTTTACCCTCAGATAGATTGAGAGCTTAGGGCTAGGTATGACCTTAAATGAAAGACAAGCCTATCTCTATAGCAAGTCCTGCCATTGGACCTGTTGCATCGAATCAAGGATGAACAAAAGGCTCACATAGAGGAAATTGAATAGGATAAGCATACTGACTTCATGTTAGATGCTGAGAATACCCTAAGGATCTGTATATCTTAGAATGGATAGAGTAAGCAGATCACCCATTAGTGAAGGATAAGTATTCCTTACTAAAGTGACCCATTTGATCAATTGGAGAAGCCACCATTACTTAAGAATCGATCTAAGGTCCAAAAAAATCAACAGCTAAGAATCTGGGAGTCTGTTATGCATGAAAAGACCTATTAGGGAACATATAGGAATATAATGAACCAAACGGTTAGACATCGTCTTGATCAAGAGATGCAACTTATGAAACACAGTCTTGCTAAATTTAGCAAACGATAGCCGAATTCCTTAACCATGTAGCTTCGAAAACACCAGAGGCTGTCACGAAGATAGTTACAAAGACTCAAGCCCTTAGGATTATCAAATTAGTCAAAAATCAACCCATTACCAGAAATACCTAACGAAATGACGCACGAATAAATGTATAAAAATTTCGAGGACGAAATTCTTTTAAGGAGAGTAGGTTGTAATACCCCAGAATTTTGTCAAATAATTTAAAATAAATAAAATAAGTTAAGTGAATTAATTCCAAAGATTTTAAGAAAATTTTTGGTGTAAATTGTGGGTTGGCACATGAAAAATAAAATATATTGGAGATATAATAAAGAATTAGACAAATAAGACCTTAATTTGATAATTTAATAAAAATTACAATTTAGTAGAATTAATTATGAAATTTAAGAAGTTGCTTAAGAAATAAATAAATAAAAATAAAGTATATATACACATATAGGTTAATATGTGTATGAATAAGGTGTGTGTTAGCACAATAAATGTTAATACTACATATTATGAGAATATGTACATAAAAAATTTATATAATTAAATAAAAATGTAGTGTACATGTATTTATTAAAAATAAATAAAACATTATGTAAATATTAGTGTATAATTACATAAATTATTATCTGAAAATGAAAGATGAAATAAATAAAAATATATGAAAATGGAAAATGTAGATTATTTAATTAAAAATATTAAAGAAATAGAAAAATGTCAAATAAATGTAATATTAAATAATTAGAAAGGAAAAAAATATTAGCAAATCATCAAAATAGAAAGAAATATACAAGAAAATCTGGTTTGTATCAATTAGGAAGCGTCTAATTGGCAAAATTCGAACAATAACATTATTAGAAAGCAATTTGGTAATTAGAAACTGCATCTAACGGTCCAAAACGAATCTGTAAACTCCAACGAATGAGATTGAAGTCCAAAACGGCACCCAGGAGCACTGAATCACAAAGATCGAACGGCTCACGATTGATCGTTTCAATCCAACGGTCCAGATCACAGGCGCAAAACGTTAATCGTGAAATCGGAGTACACACCGTGGTCGAGGAAGATCGGATGGGCTAGATCAAAAGCACAGTCGGAGATCGCGAACGCACCTCCATTCGAGGATCATCCGACGGCCCGGACGAGATGCGTCGATCGCGATCAAGATCCGCACGCAACATCCGATGATCATCCAACGGCCCATAAAGTCGTGTTCCTTCGATCGCAAACAGATTGATGCGCTCGAGGATGATCCAATCGCCCGGATCAAGCCCGCCCCATCTGTGATTGCCGCGCGATTCGAGGACGATCCTACGGTCCCGATTAAATGCTCTAAATTAATTAATGAAAATTTGAAAAGAAATTCGATTAAATCAATAAAAAATCTGAAAATTGGTTTCTAAATTCCCAAAAAATTTCCAAAAAATTTCCTTCTAATCTCTTATGCTTGGGGGGCACGAAATTCTAAAGAATTAGCAAGTTTCCTACAAGAAAACACCACAAACTTGCCATTCTCTTCCCTTTTGAACTCTATATAAACATCCCCCATGCTCACAATTCATCTCATCCCAATTCAAGGGCATACTAGTCCCTCTTGAATCTCTCTAGCCTTCTTCTTGGCAATCCCCTTAGTTCTTGAGTGATCTTGAACTATTCTTGAGTATTCTTAAGAGTTCTTGAGTGTTTAGAAGCCTTGAAGTAATGGAACTCTGCCGGATTTCAGAGGCGTGCAGAAGAGACACATTTAAGGTGGAAGTGACTTCTAACTTCTACTTCTTTATTTTAATTGTAACACCCCATCGGGCCCACCGGTCCCACTGGACCTACGCCGCGTGGCGGCCGCATGGCGCACCGCGTGGCGGTTGTGACTCACTAGGTACTGTCCCCTCCCCTAGGGGTTTTCTTTCGCCTCCGCAGAGATTCAAACCTAGGACCTGGGCTTAAGTACCTAGTTCATTCCTCATCTGCTACCATTGAGCTACTGGCTCAATGGTAGCAGATGAGGAATGAACTGGGTAGCAGATGAGGAATGAACTAGGTACTTAAGTCCCAGGTCCTAGGTTCGAATCTTTGCGGAGGCGAAGGAAAACCCGTAGGGGAGGGGACAGTACCTAGTGCGCCATGTGGCCGCCACGCGGTGCGCCATGCGGCCGCCACGCGGCGTAGGTCCGGTGGGACCGGTGTGGTGTGACATTCTAATTCAATTGGGATGGCCATATAGAATCAGATTTGGGCACTTGGAAACTTTTCTTTGCTTTTTTCTTGCTTGGTCATCACACAAACATGCATAGAAACACGTCTAATTTTGGCATTTTTGATTAGGGAATCGTTTTATTGAGCAAAGGTGGCTAGTGAGTACATGATAAGACTTGATGGACATAAGATCAAGGTCTTAGGAATCCTAGGAAACTCTTTTAATTTGGAATTTGTACATGTGGAGCACACACATGGTGTAGACAGTTTTAGGGTGCATGGTTACACTTGATCATTTATCTTGGTACATGAGATCACTTGTCTTGGTTTCTATAACCATGGGGAAACTTCTCATAGATGTGGTGTACTGAATTATTTGTATGGTACATAGGATTATTTTGTATGGATTCAAATAAGGAATGCATCCCATGGAGCTTTGGGTTGGGTGAGGGTGCACATGATCATGGTGTTCCACTTATGTGACTTGCACATGCTTGGGTTGGCCATGACTTCATGGTTTCACAAAAATCAAATAAAAATCAATATCTCCTTATTTACAAGAAATTATTATTTATAACCTATAGTTTTAGAATCACATGAACCTAATGCAAATTCTAAGGTATGGTTTGGCCCAAGGTAATTTTTCCTCAAAAACTTTCTTTAAGACCTACTAAGGTCACTAGGCAAATGAAAATTCAAATGTTGGCCAATTGTCCTGATTTTTGGATATGTTATTCATTTTGTTAGTTCATGTCATTATGTTTCATTTTGGGTTAATTAGATTCCCCGAAGTACCCTAAATGCCAATTCTTTCCAAATTTGGACCTTTGAAGGGCGTTTGGCAAATGAAAACCCTATTTTTGACCATTTGTTCTAATTTTTGGATATGTTGTTCAATTAGTTGTTTCATGTTACCTTACTTTCTTTTACATTGCTTTGGGTCCCTAAAGGTCACCAAATGAGACTTTTGAAAACTTACCAAATTTAGCTTCGAAATGAGCCCGATTTCGTTTTGCACCCAATTTCACTGAATTGATCTTGAATTTCATTTAATTAAATACATAATTTTTAGGGTATTACATTGATCTACTGTGCTACCCTTGGCTACACCATGTTCCTACCTAAGGCCTCTTCCCTTTACCTAGGGTTTCAGTATGATTGATTCACAACCTATGTCTAGTCAAGATACCACCTTGGGGATCATTTTCAACTTTTAATCGATTTCTTGCCCTAATTTTTTCACCTTATAATTTTCTTTCATTGAAAATAAGGGTATTTTTCAACTCAGCCCACTTGTACAAGTTGGTGGGATAACCTCCAGATCAGGCTGCGATACCGAAGCTGCGACCATGTTTTCTAGGGTGGGATAACCCACCTCCCTTTCAATGTTTAGCTTTACCTGGGACAAGGCTTACCCATTATTAGCTCAATTTGCAGTTTTTCTATCCAAACAAAACATTTTAAAACACATATTTCCTTTTTGAAAGCACTTTCCAAAATAGTTTTCGATTTCAAAAATAGAAGGTAGGGCATTGTAATTTCAACTCAATGCACAGGTCAAACATAATTGAGTTAATACTTTCTAAATCTAATACCATCATTAGTATAAGATTAAATTTTCTAATTTTAGCCCAACAACTAATGTCTAGCTTGACTTTCTAATTCTTGCCCAGCAACTAATGCCTTGGCTCTAATATGACCTTTGTAACACCCGGCTCCCGAAGCTTTCAATTGGACTTAACCACAAGGCAGGCCAGCCCGGTATTACATTTACAAGTACACAACTTGACATTCTAGTTCTTTTATCCTAAGCCTTATTCATTTAGGTAACATATATTAGGGCAATTTGCACAAGGGATAAAAGAAAACTTTTTAAATCTTTATTGATTTAATAAAATAGAAACAAGTATATAATTTGAATTGAAAATAATAAAAGAAAGAGTACATAACTCCAAATTAGAAACTTAAATTCAGCGAAAGTCTTACATTTTAAATATTCAAAATTTGGATTACAAGTCCTTACATCAAGGTAGAAAATAGAAACTTTTCAAAAACTAAGCATTCTAAATTTTAAGTATTGCTTCATCATGTGTTTAATTTCCTAAAAAGATAAGAAAGGAACGGTGAATATATAGCCCAGTGGATCATTCTTAAACAACCAATTTACTAATTCAAACTAATACCACATTCAAATTCAAACACTTGCATACATTAGGCGTTAAAAGAATATTTTGTTTACAGATGTAAATTTGACTGAAATGGTTTCAAAACCCTTGATGTTCTTATCTAAAATACTTCCTCTTGAATGGAAAGAAAATTCATCTTGTCACATTCCATTGGAACTAGGGACTCTTACCCACATCCCAAGTATTTTGTGGTACGCCCTGTACACAGTATGACAAACCATATACCCACAGTATATGTAAAAAACATTCACAGCATCCCTTCATACTAATATGATAGTATGTGGTTCTTAGCATCAAAATCTTTTATTTAGTCTCATGCACATGGATCATAAATAAAAGGAATAAAATTCAGCATGCTTACATGTGAAATTCAAGCATAAAAACATCATAAACGTGTATCATATATCAATTAGGCCTAAACATGCATAATCTATCATGGCATGGTTTCATGGATGCATGAACATGGCATATACATGAATTTGAAAATTAAATCATAAATGATGGACTGAAATTAGATATGCATGATAAACTGATATTAAAACAAGAATTTGCATGCCATTAATCCAAACTAGTAAAGTAGAAGTTTAAGAAATCTCATCTACCTTAGTTGTTAGTTTGTAGAAAATCTGGCATAGGTTCCCTTCTTCCCAGCGTCTAGCACTCCAAGCTCATTCAAAAACATTGAATAAAATAAATTTCTCATTTTGAAACACTCAAAAACACAAGAGAAGTTTGAAGAGGTTGCCAAAAAGAGGGCTAGAGAACGTCAAGGGGGAAGTGTCAACTCTTGTTTTGGGATGATAATAATGAGAGCACTAGGGGAGTTTATATAGAGTTTCATGAGCACTAGGGATGGTTTGGCTTGTTCTCACATTGGGAAATCTGTCCATGTTCAAATGAGACATTTTGGCAAGAAGATCTTTCCTTTTCTCTCATGTAACCACGGTTTGGCAAGTGTACAAGATATGGTTTCCATTTCATGTATATGTACAAGATATTTGATTTCCTAATTATGTGTGAGCACAAAAAGGATTTAGAACACTTGCCAATTCAGTTTGAACGTCCAAATGTGATTAGATTTTGTGCTCATAAAAATTTTCTAGTTGGTTTCATTGTTTGGTTATCACACATACATCACATGGAACCCTTTCCTTTTTGGCACAAGGTATTGCGTGCACATGTTTGGGACGATTTTTATGTTTCCTTCTTAGGAGTGAACGTGATCTTGGCTAATGGTAAGCAAGGAATGTTCCTATCTTCTCTGGACATAAAAAATGGGGTAGAATCTCGTGAGTAAGGCAACTTTCTTAGTTAAGTCAAGCAACTTCTATTTTTAGAAGTCATGTGAGCAAGGCATGTTTCCTTCTTTATTTTGGGCATCAATCTAGGATCAATAATCTTTCTTTTTTCTTGTGTTTCCTTCTTGCACGTCTAGCCTAATAGAAATATTTCTTATTCCTTCTTGTGAGCCTGATTTAGACCATAGGACCACTTTGATATGGTTTGTTTTAGGCACCTTCTATTCTTGGACTTTTGAGAACACATGGGTATCTTAGGTTTTTGGAAAATTTCCCATTATTCTTTCTTGCTTGTTTGGACGTCTAGGGGGTGCACAATGTCATTCTTTGGTGGACACATGATCAGATTTTGAAACTTCTAATTGTGATTTATTTCTTCGGGAGCAAACATTACACTTTAGAAACTTTTAATTCTGGATTCCTTCTTTGGTGTACATAAAACTAGCCCCTTAGATCATAAAATATTCTTGATTTTTGTATATTTCATCATTAAAACTTCCCATTCTATTAGGGTGAGCTCAATTGGTGACGGTTAGGGTTAAGGTTTGTGATCATGGGACATTTTTGTGGTCATGGCAAGGTAGTGTACCTTATCACACATGGTGGCACACATGATCATGTCATGCTAACATTATCACCCATGTGACTTACACATGCTTAGAGTGCTCATACATTTTTAGGTTCACATGAATTTAAAATAAATTCATATCTCTCATTTGGCTAGGATTTGAGGCCCTTAGCACATATTTTTGGATTCACATGAATTTAATAAAAATTCATAACTTTCAATTTGTTAGGTTTTTCTTAATTTTTTTTTCCTAATTTAGATTCCCTTGATGCATACCAAGTACATGAACCCTTAATTGTGCAAATGAAATGACTTTTGGATGCCTAAACCATTTGAAGTGTTCACTTCATTTCATTTCATTTCGTTCCTTTTTCTCAAATTTCACTCTCTTGAGAGATTTTTGAGCAAATTTAAACTTCTAATTGATTCTAAAAATGAATTAGACTTCATTTATCATTTTTTTTCAGTTCGTACACATTTTTCAGGGTATTACATCAGCCCAACAGGTTGATTATCTGCAAGGCCTTTCATAAAAAGCCTCATATGGAGCCATTTTAATACTTGCCTGATAACTATTATTATAGGCAAACTCTATTAAGTGTAGATACTTGCTCCAGTTTCGTTTAAAGTCTAAGACACATGACCTCAACAGGTCTTCTAACGTCTTGATAACTCTCTCAAGCTACCCATCTATTTGAGGGTGAAAAGTTGTGTTCATGGTGAGTTTAGTACCCAACTCCTTTTGTAGACTCTGCCAGAACTGTTAAGTGAATCAAGAGTCTCGATCATATACTATCTTCTTAGGAACACCATGAAGGCTAACTATCTCTTTTATGTAGAGTTCTCCCAACGTATTGACTTGGTCTGTGGATCTCATTGGTAGGAAATGAACCACTTTAGTGAGACGATCCACAATCATCCATACAATATCTTCTCCCTTTTGTTCTTGGGCAAATCACTAACAAAGTCTATGGCAATGTTATCCTACTTCTATTCAGGGATAGGGAGTGTTGAAATATTCCAGAGGGTTTTCAATGTTTTGCTTTTACTTGTTGCAAGTTAAGCAATTGGCAACATGCTTAGCCACATCTTTCTTCATTCTTCTCCACAAATAAGTTTTTTTGAGGTTTTGGTACATCTTATCTCCACCTAGATGCATCGTATACTTGGTCTAATGAGCCTCATCCAGTATGGTCCATTTACTTTGTTTGTTTTGGGGCACACAAATCCTCTCACCAAGTCTTAGGGTATTCTCAGCATTTAACCTGAAGTTAGTATGTTTACCATGCGTAACTCCTTCTATTAGACTACTGAGCCATTTGCTTTGCCTTTGCTCATCCCTGATATGGTGTAGAAGATCTGATTGGCAAGACATGTTGTAGAGATAGACTCGTTTTTTGTTCAAGGTTACACCCAACCTAAAGTCTTCAATCAACTGGTACATCTGGCTCTTTTCTTCATCCTGTTTGTTGAACTTTCTACTTAGGGTATCGTCCACCACATTGGCCTTCCTCGGATGGCAGTGTAGTTGAAAATCATAGTCTTTCAAGAACTCCATGCATCTCCATTGCTTAAGGTTCAACTCTTTTTGGATGTAGATGTATTTCAAGTTCTTGTGATCTGAAAATAGATCATGAGTAGGGTAATTCTTCTCATGGACCTTCAGTTTTCATGAAGCATAAGCAACTACTTGTTTCTTTTTCATCAAGACTGCTCCCAATCCACTTAGTGAAGCATTCGTGTACAGGACATAAGTGACACCATGGGTTGGAGTGACTAAGATAGGGACTGAAGTCAATCTCTTTTTTAGATCTTGGAATGATTGTTCGCACTTTTCATCCCAAGTGAATTTAATGCCTTTCCTAGTTAACTTGTTCATAGGTTCTACTAGTTTGGAGAAGTCCTGGATGAATCTCCTGTAGTATCCAGCTAGGCCTAAGAAACTCCTGATCTCTGTAACTATCTTTGGTGTTTCTAGTCCATGACAACTTCCACCTTCTTTGGGTTTATAGAGATGCCTTCCACTAATACTACGTGGCTAAAAAACTTGATCGTCTTCATCTAGAATTCACACTTGTTGAACTCAACACATAATTGGTGCCTTCTGAGGGTCTCCAATACTATCTACAAGTGTTTTGCTTCTATTTTAGAGTAAATCAGGATGTCATCCACGAATACCACCACAAACTGGTTAAGGTATTATCTAAACACTCGATTCATTAAATGCATGAATGCTGCTAGGGAATTGGTCAAACCAAAGGGCATCACGATGAACTTGATGTGTCCATATCGTGTCTTGTGCATATCAGACTCCCTGATTCTCAATTGGTGATATCCCGACCTAAGATCACGTAACATCTCAAAAATTCGTATGAAACTTGAAAATTTATTTAGAGAATTATACGAAATTGACGGATGAAAAATTTGGTAAGTCCTAGTTTAGCCAAGTAAGGAATATAATCAATTTAATGAATTTTTGGAAGAAAATATATAAAGATAATGTCTATCATGGGATATCATAGCCAAAAATACAAGGATATGTGCAATTTTTGATGAAAACAAGATTAGAATGTCAATTTGGATTAAGATTTGGCAAAAATCCCAAAATAGAACATGAAATTCGACTGAAAATCATATAAATATAACTCAAAACACATCCAATGGTTGCAAATAGTCAATCTGAATCCAATCTCGTGATCCAACGACCGCAAGCTGATTCGCACCAACGCCTGAGCGCACAGGATAACAAAGATCAAACTGACGGAGATGATCAAGGACGATCGGACGACTGCGATCAAAGCCGCAAAATCTCGATCGCGAAGTCGCACGGTGTAACTCCACACACGCCAATCTCAACCCTCCGATCTAATTCGTGTGCATGTCTTGAGGACGATCCGATGCGTCGAAAAAAAAAGCAAAAACATCGACGAAAAATTCGTCAAAAATTATCGAAAAATCGAGATAAATACCAAAAATTGATTTTTAAATTCTAAAAAAAATCCAAAAATACTTATTTTTCTCTTATAATTATGAAATACGAAATTCTAGAGAATTAGGTGTTTTACTCCAAGAAAAACTCAAAAGTATCTTTTTTTCCCCCTTTGAAAAACTATATAAACCCCCTTAGGCTTTCACTTCCTTCATTCAAAAAATAAGAGTTGAAATTTTCTCTTATTTTCTTTAAGCCCTCTTCTTGGCACCTCTTCTCAGCTTCTTTCCTCTCTCTTGTGTGTGAGAAGTTTTTCTCTTGGGTTGAAAAATTAATTTGGGTGATGTTCATTGGCACTAAGTATGTGAGGGAATTGCTGTAGAAATTTTTGAAGAAAGCGTCACAAGGTGGAAGTGATTTCTAGAACACCCTTCTGTTCTTATTTAAATTTATGACATACTCATTGTTCGTGTGTTTTTCACTAAAATCAACGATTTTTAATTTCAATTTCAGAATTTTAAAAGTTTATTTCAGTTTTTTAGTTTTGATTCATGTTTGAGCAATGATATCATCCATGCCATGTTAGTATCATGCTTAGGATTTTAAATTGAAGTATGATGCATGTTTTATGAGTGTTTCATAAATTGATTGTGTATATTATGAATTTTAGTTTGATTTCATATTCTGAAATTTATTTTGTGAGATCATGATATGAGAGTTAAGCTAAGACGATGGTGACAATAACCACGTACCATCATAGTGGTCAAAGCGACGCTATGGATGTTCTTTTCATATGAGTAAGGTCATATGTTTTTCAGACCTAAGTACTTGAGGCTCGTGTACCACAGTACCTTGTGAGTCACCATGTATAACGGGTTGATGCCAACACATGCCACTAACGGGTTGATGCCGAGTGAGCCCTGTTTACTTAGTTCAGAGCATCAAGGGATTAAATGCCCTTTTGGTCTGAGACTCGAATTGAACAAATTGTTGTTTGAAATGCCTAATGATTGCAAGTGTTTGAATTATGATTGTGTTATAAGTTTGAATATGAAAGATGGTTGTTCGAAAAGGACCCACTAGGCTATGTGCTCACTCCTTCCTTTTTTTTTTTTTTTTTTTCAGGAACATGAAACTTGTGAAGCAATTGAACATAGATAGTTCTTAGAAAGTTTCTACCTTATTATTTTTAGAATTTTTAAGGGCATGTTGCCCAAAGTTTAAATTTTTTCTATTGAAAAGTATTTTGACGTTTTCGGCTATAATAATTAATTTTTTTGAAAAGTTTGGTACTTTCAAAATTTTTTCTATTATGAATAAAATAGTTTGAATTTCTTTATCTCTTTTAATTTACCTTGATTTTATTAAAGTAAAAATTTTGTATTCTTGAATTTGTATACAAAGGCACGAGATATTGAAAAAGAGAAGAACAAGTGTGTGTCACTTGTAAAGTAATATTGGCTCGACCCGCCAGTTGGTTAAGTCCACTGTCAAAAGAATGGTGGTTATGTCCAATGCTTAAGGATACCGGGGTTGGGGTGTTATAGATCAATCTTCAAGAAATGAGTGGCTCCTCTCAATTGATCAAATAGGTCATCAATCTTTAGTAATGTAACACACCAATCCCTGTATCTTTTAAGCAGTGTACATTGCCACTGTTCTCTTGATAGTGGACTTAACAAATGGCGGGTTGGGCCAATGCTACATTACAAGTGACACACACTTGTTCTTTTCTTTTCAATATCTCGTGCCTTTGTATAAAGTTCAAGAATACAAAACTTTTGATAAAATCAAGGCAAATTAAAAGAGATACAAAAATTCAAACTATTTTATTCATAATAGAAATTGAGAGTATTAAACTCTTAAAAAATAAGTAGTTGTTACAGCGGAAAACTTCAAAATACTTTTCAGTAGAAAAACATAAAAACTTTGGGCAACATGCCCTAAAAATTTTTAAAAAAATTATATTACTATAGACACTTTCTAAGAACTATCTATAATCAACTGCTCCATGGGTTCATATTCCTGAAAAATAAGAAAGGAAGAGTGAGCACAAAGCCCAGTGGATCATTTTCGAACAACCATCTTTCATATTCAAACTCATAACAATAATTCAAACACTTGCAATCATTAGGCGTTTCACACAACAATTTGTTTAAGTCGAGTCTCATACCAAAAGGGCTTTTAATCCCTTGTTGTTCTTAACTAAGTAAATAGGGCCCACTCGGCATCAACTCATTACACATGGTGACCCAGTACTTAGATCTGAAAACCATATGACCTAACTCATACGAAAAGAACATCCATAGTGTTGCCATGACCACTATGATGGTACGTGGTTATTATCTCCATTGTCTTTGATTAATTCGCATATCATGATCTCATAAAATAAACTTCAGAATATGAAATCAATCTAAAATTCAGAATATACACAGTCGATTCATGAAACACTCATAAAACATGCATCTTACTTTTATTTAAAAGCCTAAGCATGATACTAACATGGCATGGATAATATGATTTCTCAAACATGAATCAAAACTGAAATACTGAAATAAACATGTAAAATTGTAGAACTAAAGTTGAAAATCTTTGAATTAAGTGAAAAACGCAAAACAGTGAGCATGCCATGAATTCAAATAAGAACAGAAGGGTGTTCTAGAAATCACTTTCACCTTGTGACGCTTTTCTTCCGAAATTTCGATAGCAATTTCCCCCGCGTACTAGTGCCAATGAAGATCGCCCAATTTAATTCCCCAATTCGAGAGCTTCTCACACACACAAGAAGGAAAGATGGAAAAGGTGCCAAGAAGAAGGCTTTGAGAAAAGAAGATGAGCATTCAACTTTTATTCTTTGGAATGAATGAAATTATGAGCCTAGGGGGGTTTATATAGGTTTTCCAAGAGAAGAAAATAGAAAGTTTTGAGTTGTTCTTGAAGTAAAACACCTAATTAGTCTACAATTTAGTACTTTCTCATTTTTAGAGGAGAATGAGTATTTTTAGGGTTTTTTTTGGATTTTAGAAATAATTTTCAAAATTTTAAAACTATTTTTCAAAATTTTCGAATTTTTTTCATATTTGTCATTATTTTTCAAAAATTTATGTTTAATTTTTTGAATCCGTTAATTTGGTTCCTAGGATTTTCCTGCAAACACGCGTTCGGGTTCGATCGAAGTTGTGGGATTGATCTCGAATCAATCAACAAAAATAGGATTCTCGATCTCGGTCGTTGGATTTCCTCAAACGCATCAACGATCGTGATCTAATCAAAACGACTTTGATCTGGACCGTCCGATGATCCTCGAACGCAGCACTATTCGTGATTATGTAACACGACTTTGATCTGGTCCGTCTAATGGTCCTTGAGCGCAGCATTGTTCGTGATCTCTCAACGTGGCTTCGATCTTGACCGTTGATGATCCTCGATCACGGTGTGCGGATCTGATTTTGCGATCAATGAATCCTATTCTGTCCACACAATCGTCCTCGAGTCACGTACTTGGATCTCTGGCCATTCGATCGTGATGATCTAGTGCACCCCGGCGTTCGTTTTGGCTTTAATCCCATTCGTTGGATTTTGGTTGATTGTTTTTGGACAGTTGGATGCATTTTAAGTTTATTTTTTTTAATTTTTCAGCCGAATTTTTTGCTTTCTTTTCAAATTTTTGCCAAATCTCGATCTTGATTGACTTTGTAATCCTGTTTTCATCAAAAATTGCACATATCCTTGTATTTTTGGCTATAATATCCCATTTTATACATTATAATCATATTTTTTCTTCCAAAAATTCGTTAAATTGATTTTTATCCCTCATTTGGTAACTAAGACTTGCCAAAATTCTCATTCGTCAATTCTGTATAATTTTCTAAGTAAAAATTCAATTTTCGTATAAACTTTTTGAGATGTTACAACCTACCCTTCTTAGAAAAAATTTTGTCCTCGAAATTTGTACATATTTAGGTATTCCTTATGAATAGATGCAGGTACTTGGTCTTCATCTCGCTTTCGAGTTTTCATGTGGCTTCTTCTCCCCCGTGATGTTTCCACAGCACCCTCACTAATGGGATATCCTTTGTTCTTAGATTCTGTACCTTATAGTCAAGGATTCTAACTACTATTTTCTCGTAAGTAGCATCATCTTGAATATTCACCTCTTCCCAGTGAATAATGTGAGAGGGATCAGGTTCGTATTTCCTCAACATGGATACATGAAATACATTATGTGCTGAAGTAATTCGGTTTTGTAGATCTAACTCATAAGCACATCCTCCGATTCTTTTAAGTATTTCAAAGGGTCCTACAAACCTTTTGTAACACCCCAACCCCCACGTTCTTTAATTTGAGAGTTGGACATAACCACCGTTCCTTTGAGGGTGTACTTAACCAATTGGCGGGTCGGGCCGGTGTTACTTTACAAATGACACACACTTGACTTTCTATTTTTCAATACCACATGCCTTAGAATAAATTCAATAGTGCAATTTCACATTTA
>JAJIYU010011646.1:0-15138 GCA_030144865.1 Tinospora cordifolia
GAAATAAGAGAAAATAGAAGTAAAGAATTGCATTATTAGCAATAGTTGCATATAGTTAGGGATTTACATTGTTTAATGACTTTTAAGCCTTGTTTTCTATAGTTTTGATATACTTCTATAAGAAAATGATGTCTGGGAAGGGAATTGCATGTATTGTAGGATATAGGTTGAAGCACACAGAAGGATGCATCAGAAGAAGGCAAATAAAAGATGGAATCAAGAGCAAATACCAGTAGACCACGGTCCAAGAACAGGAGACCGCAGTAATAACAGAAGAACAGAACCATTTGATAACACACTGGTGAACGCGGTCCATAAACTGGAGACCGCAGTTACCAGAATGTGAATTGCACAGTAATAGCACAGATCGCGGTGGACAGAATGCGAGAATTTCTGGGTTTTGACATCAATTTCATGGACCACAGTCACTGACCGCGGTCACTCGATTGTCTAGCGAGATTTTCGTATTTTTTAGGTTTTTTAGTGCGGGACTATAAATAGAAAAGAAAAATTAGAGTCCAAAAGAGGGAGGAACGAAGAAAAATCACTGTGACGGCTATGAGGGCATGAAAGACTAGGTTTTTATTGAAAATTGAAGATTGTTTAAGAGATTTAATTATGTATTGCTTCTTTAAATTTAATTTGATGATTTCTTTTGAATTCATGTCTAGCTAATCAGTTTTATTGTCTGGGATGTGATGTTCAATGCATGTTTGTAATATCTAATTGTAGTTGCTGAGTTATAGAATTTATTCCTTATTGTGTAGACTTACAACTTTATGTCTATTAGCCATAGATGTATTGAACTTAATACTTTGGTCTATCTCGGGAGAGAAGTCTAAAGATAGGATATCACAATTTGGACTTAAACCAGTTGATTAATCGGGAGATTGTTGACTAATCTAGGGAGTTGCACAGGGATTGTTGGATAAAACACATAGCTTGTTGAGTGAACGCCTCGGAAGAGGGTTTGACAAAACAAATCTAGTGAGTGTTGGAATACCTTGGGAAAGGATTTCAGCCATTGATGCTACAGCCCATAGATTAAGTAATTCATAACTACAACGAAGGTTTACAAACTATGCAGCGGCATTCACTATCCTAGACTTATCTATCTATTGAATTCTTAACATCAACCAGTTTATTTGTTTAGATCAGTTTCTAATATTGAAATTAATTCAACCACTTTCAATCTAGTCTTGATAAAACCGTGATCAATAGTAAATCTGGGATTAGAAATCATTAGCAACCTTTTCTTCCCTGAGGACGATATCCGGTCTTACCGGTTATTACTACTGCGATCCCGTACACTTGCGGGGTTGTCAACAAGATGCCACCTCGATCCGTTTTAGGCTCGTCAATCGCACTGGTACGTAGATTCTTAATAATCCTTCGTCTTATTTTTAGTTTCGCAAACAATCCAATCATACCAAAATATCACACACATAATAGAAAATTAATCAAATAATGCATGTTATTAAAATAATAAAGTGCATGATTAAATAACGAAATCTAAGTGCATAATTTCCTATTCATGCATGCAATGATTAATTAATCATTCATCACCCATCATTCAAGCAGACCAAGCAATTTCAATCAATTTCCTAATAAAATTCTAATAACCTAGACTATTCAAACAAATGCTTTGAATTTAAAATCCATATAATACGTAAGAGCAAGGAAATCACACCCACCTGACTCTGCGGATCTTTCAGGGTTCCCTTGCTTTCCTACGAGCTATTCAATACTCTAAACTCATAAAAATCTTACAATTCCACTTTCGAAGCTAGCCATCGTTCATTGTCGCATTCGTCGCGCGAATGACTTTCAACGACGAACCCACATCGCAAATCCACTGTTACAACTTCGTTCTTCATCCAACAGTAGCAGCAAAACCAGCATCATGTACTCATCTTCTTTGTTTGTTTCCATTCTCAAATTACACACAACAACTCAAAAAAAACCCCACCATGTTTCTTTGTTCAACATGGCTGCAGCACATGAACGCACCAGTGTTGCTTACCCTGCAGGTGTACAGGTTCGCATGAGTATTAACCGGTGAGACCGGATATTGTCTTTAGAGAAAAGTAGGTTTAATGAGTGATCTCAAATCCCAATTTACTACTGGTTTTCATTTTATCAAGACTCTAATTAACGTGATTATCTCAAACTCTGAACGAAAATCTATCCTAATAAAAATGATAATTTCTAATTTTTTTTAAATCTGTGCAAAATGGATGTCTAGGATAGTAAATGCCGCTGTATGACTTGTGATTATTGTTTTTGATCATGAATTGTCTACACTATGAGTTTTAGCATCTGTAATTAAGACCCTCTCTCGAGGTGCTTCAATATTAATTAGATTTGTCTTATAAAGCCCTCTCCCGAGGTGCTTACTCAACAACCTAAAGTTGTATATTCAAAAGTCCTTGTGCAACTCCCTAGATCAGTTAATAACCTCCCGATCAATCAACTATTCTAGGTCCACACTGCGATAACCACCCATTAGACCTCTCTTCTGAGTTAGTCTAATGCATTGAGTTCATCATGTCTATGGCCAGCAAACACAAAGCATTAAGCATGCACAATATAAAATAGTGTTTCTAAATCGATAACTTCAACAAGAGATCACAGTTCATACATTAGACATGACATACCAGACAAAGAGAACTAATTAGCTAGACATTAAAGTAATAAAAAAACATTAAACAATGAAAAAGAAATTTAATCATACTCCAAACTTGATAAGAATCTTTAATCCTTAATTGAAACACTGGTTGTTTCCTTTCTCAGTCGTCACAAGTGAGATTTTCCGAATTGGATATCTCTTGGCTCTAATAACCTCTCCTATTTATAGTCCCGCACTAAAAAAAATCCTAAAAAAATATGAAAATCCCGATAATTAATTGTGTGACCGCGGTCAGTATTGTTTTTCAATAAAGACTGGGATCTCCTCGTTCTGTCTGCCACGATCCATCACCTTTGCTCATGATTCACGTTCTAGTTACCGTGGTCACTAATTTACCGACTGCGGTAATCAGTGAGCTTTAACCACTTTGTGTCTTTCTTCAGCTACCGCGATCTTCAATTATTCAACCGCGGTCTCTTGATACTTTCTTCATGATTTCCTCTTCTTTTTGCCTTCATGTGATGCACTTTCCCCTTTTTGCTTCAACCTGGACCTGCAAATCTTTAAAAGAGCTTCAAATCTTTAAAACAAAGCTTATAATGACATGAAACAATGCGAGTCCCTAAACTACATACTCATGCTACTAATTATGCAAATCTTCACCTAATTTTCCCTTTATTGCCTATAAAATGTAATAAATCACCTATACTAATGTTTGTTTGCTATGCAACTAACAAATACCCCCAAACTTAGACTATTGTTCGTCCCCGAACAATGATTCTAATCTAAACTGACACATCATATTGTATAGAAATAAATTCAATTTTACTCATCATTGTAACCTCAATTTTCCATTCCTATAGTTTATGACTCATTAACACTTCCTTAGGGCCATTCAAGTTGTCTAGAGTTTCAGTTCATCCTCTATTTTTTCTCAACTTCACCCTTTCATCTGTTAGTATCTCAATCCTCCTAAACTTTGTAAGTGATTTACAGGCACCATCCCACTAACAGAAATCCTTTCCTAGTACCTAAGTACACAGACCCTTTCAATTCTCTCCTCTATCTATCTTCTACTTAAGTCAAACTATAGTCAGGATCAATGGTCTTTCTTTTAGGTTGTAACGTGGTCTGGCTCAAGGTACAAGTGTAATAGGAATTTAAATCTGACTCAAGTCTACACTCATAACAATAATAACAACCTATTTTATTTGATTTTTTTTCACGCCCTTGTATTTCTCGTTCATGCTCACAACTTTGTCTTCATAGCTCGCCCAAACTTATTTCATCATGTGCACTCCAAATTGTACTCACATGTACACTCATACAAAAGTAGAAAGTTTAGCTATCATTGACAGTACTGAAATACTAAAGAAATAAATATAACTCTTTTTTCTTTCTATTTTTTTTTTACTAAACAAAATCGAAAACAGAAACAAAAGCTAAAAACATATGTATTTCAATGTTAGCATCCCCTCCTTCTTTCACATAATCAAAATAGGCAGTATTAAAGCCATGAGTGCACATAAATAGGTCCAACTGAGATATCCATATAAGGATAGAGTGTTTATATATATAGTGTTTAGGTTCATAATAAGAAAATAGGCTATAAGGCTCAAAATTGGCTAGAAAGGATTATAAATGCTAGGGTTGGCCTTTAGGCTAGGACTCAAACAATGATGGCCTACTTCATTTCCTTCATATAGTCATTCCTAAGTAGCGTTCAAAACAAATATGATTATTTCAAGAGTTTGTGGGAAATTCTCTTCATTTGTGGTTTGGTTTCCACTCCTCACTTTTTTCAATTTTTGGATTCTCAATCTACCTAAGATTATAGGGATTTTTCAAGGTCAAATTTCAGACAAACCAAGCCCACGGACTGTTTGAAAGCACCCTAGTTCTTTGTTTCATCACACTAGAGGAACGTTACAATTTCATAGGTTACTCAGTGAAATTTATTTTATTCTATTTATTTTAATTTAGTTTATTATGTTTTTATATACGGACAATCTACCCTAAATGTTTTCCTAAGATGCGTCTAACATATGCAAAACACAAACGAATAGACGAAAATACTATAAAATTGACAAAAACTGACAAAACAAAATAAAACTGACCCTGTTTGTTGTGTGTTGAGGCATTAAGCACATACCCCCAAACATGAATGGTGCCTTGTCGTCAAGAGCACATTGAATTGCATACGTGGAAAAGAACACAGCACAACATGCATTCAGAGATAGAAAAAAAATCAGTTGGGAGAGCCTAAAAATGCATTGCACAAGTAAGACCATTTATATCGAGTAATGCATCAGCAGAATAGCTATCCATAAGTACAAAAATGGAGTTTCAAGAGCAGCAAAAGACAGCACAAAAAAGTAAAGGAAACCAAGGCTCAGAAGTCATCTCCAAAGACTTCTTCCTCGGTAATGAAATCATTAATATCGCCGCCATCATCATTGCCATCATCATCCGCATCGTCGCCTACCGGTGGAGTCGAGTGCGTTGATGGTGCACAACAGGTCATCGCCAAGTAGGGTAGGCAGCAAGAAGGAGGAAGATCAGCCTCGGCCATGCTCGGGTCCTGGTGGTGTAGTCACTGAATCAGATACGCCATCCCATGCATCATGATGTACTCAGTAGAAGAGGGCGCAACAACCGCTAAAGACGATGGTGGTGGATCAGGAGGAGGTGCGGGGGCAGTTGTAGAGCTAGCCAGGTCAGCAGCTGGTGGGGGTGACTCGGTAGAGGCCCGGTGCCTCTTAGAGGACGTAGAAGTGAGCATCTTCACCGCAATATGATCCTTCATCTTCAATAGGGGCTCACTTTTCTCCCAAACAACCCCGGCTCTCCTGCACAACTCCGTGATGAGGGTAGGGTGAGGAAGACCTACATTGGTCTTGTCAATGATAGACCTAATGGAGCTGGAAATGATCGTCCCAATATTGATTAGGAGCCCTTTCATGATACAGTAGACTAAAACAGTTCGTTCTACAGTGACCCTGTTAATAGCTAAGGAAGGAAGAAGATTAGCACAAACCAAGTATAACCAAACCTTAGCAGGGGTCTTAAATGTAGTCTTCACCAAGTTGACAAGCCAGTTGTTGTAGCAAATCCACGAAGCCCCGTCAACACATAACGTCCTCAACACCTCAACTAGATCGAATCTGGGGAAGAGGTTGTAATACTCATCAGGGGAGTCTGGAGGTTGCCCATAAACTTCATTGATTGTCGTTGCGCTGAACTGCACCCATTTGCCTCCACCCATACTGTCGTACCCTCTCTATCCGGAGCATTTGCATAAAATTCTTGTACCACCGGGACTACGGTAGTACACAGCGCCTGAATATGCCACTCCCAATGCCGAGTAGCCACCACTGAATCAATACCGATGTTGCACTCCTCCTGCATCAGCATTACGCCTCTCTCTGGTATAAGATGCTTGTTGGAGCGTATCATGTTGAACCACTGCTTTGCAGCAGCTGTTTTAAAGTAGTTACGGTCTGTTATTGGAGGAGGCAATGCTGGTTGCTTACCCTTAGAAGCGGGATGTTTCATTCTAAGAGGCCTGCAATAACAACAATGGTTGGCAAGGAAAATAGCAAGATTCATACAATAATATGGCTACATAGACTACGTACTAAAAATGATTTGCAGCTAGTTGAAGTACATAGGTCTACAAGTCAATCATCCAAAGCATTCATCAAGACCATAAAAAATGAACCTTACAAAGCCAATACCATCATATTCAATTAAACTGATTATGGAATATGCCTCATCACATTGAAACAAAATAGCCTACAGTTTAGTATGCTCATGAACAATGGCATGTGCAAGTCTTTGCTTCAAATGAATCACTAATCACTCGCACATGGGCTAAAAAGGAAGAAGGTTGCAAATTTTTTAGCAAAATAACCATTTCAAAAGAAACTGATATTCAACGCCTAAATCTATCTAAACACGCAAATAAAGCAAAAACTAATGAAAAGTAAAGTAAAAACACTTACATTATTGATGGAAAGGCAAAAGAACTCTGAAAATCAACAGGGATACAAAAAGCCACAGCGAAAATTCAAAAATTTCAGAGCAGAATGCAGCAAAATGACCACGATCTGTCATAAAAAGACGTACGGACCACGATCAATGCTTTGTGGACCGCGGTCCATGTATGCATTTGTGAAACGGTGCAACTATTGGCATTTGGCCTACTGCGGTTCGAGTGAGTATTCAAAAAAAGTGGATCACGGTCCATGGGACATGTAGTAACAATTGCTCTGGTGACCACGGTACACAAAAGCATATGCTTCTAATGACCACGGTCCATAAAAGTGCATAGACCGTTGCATTCTGGTGACTGCGGTACACAGAACAAGGTGTTCTGTGGACCGCGGTCTGTAGACAAATGACTTATGTATGCGTTCTGGTGACCACGGTACACAAAACCTATGATTCTGGTGACCGTGGTAACCAGTGTAATGTACCCCTTTCTCAGTTCTAACTATTTTGAACATATCGTTTCAATGAAATCCTAAAAAAAAATAGAACTCAACACATGAAAACAATCACGCAACACATTAAAAACTAATCCAATAGTGGGTTGCTTCCCACTCAGCGCTATGTTTAACGTCATTAGCTCGACGAGGATACGGTGTTTCAATCTCGAAGAACTGTCATTTCAATAGTTGTCTTGGCCCTTCGTAGAATATCTTTAATCTCTGGCCATTTACTTTGAATTTGTGGCCATCCAACAAGCTTTGCACTTCCACTACACCATAAGGAAAGACTTGAGTAACTAGAAAAGGTCCCGACCATCGAGATTTTAGTTTTCCTGAAAATAATCGAGGTCTTAAATTAAATAGTAGCACTTGCTGGCCAGGTTTGAACTCCTTCTTCTCTATAAGTTGATCGTGCCATTTCTTTGTTCTTTCTCTGTAAATGGTGTTGTTTTCAGATGCATATCGGCGAAACTCCTCAAGTTCAACAAGCTGCAACAATCGATTCTCACCAAAAGCTTTTGCATCGAAATTCAACTTCTTGATGGCCCAGTAAGCTCTATGCTCTAACTCACAAGGCAAGTGACAGGACTTACCATACAATAACTGATACGGAGACATACCAATGGGCATCTTAAATGTTGTCCTGTATGCCCACAATGCATAATCTAACTTCAAAGCCCAATCCTTACAGTTTGTTCCAACCGTCTTCTGTAATATTGCCTTGATTTCTCGGTTAGATACTTCAACTTGCCCGTTAGTCTGTGGGTGATAAGGCAATGCAACCTTGTGTCGCACGCCGTACTTTGTAAAAAGGTTGTTGAAAATTTTGTTGTAGAAGTGTGTCCCTTCATCACTCACAATTGCTCTAGGAGTTTCAAAACGGGAAAAAATGTTCCGAGAGAGAAACTTAAACACAACCCTAGCATCATTCTTTGCTATAGCCACAGCCTCAACCCATTTAGAGACATAATCAACAACGAGCAATATATATTGTTTGCCATCTGAGGGTGGGAGAGGTCCCATGAAGTCAATGCCCCAAACATCAAACAATTCAACTTCTACAAACGAAGTAAGAGGCATCTCATTCTTTCTAGAGATGTTTCCTTGTTTCTGACATATCTCACATGTCTTCACGAACTGATAGGCATCTTTTAGCATGCTTGGCCAATGAAATTTTCTTTCAAGAATACGCCTTGTTGTATGTTGATGGTCGTAATGGCTATTATAAGGTGACGCATGGCAATCATGAAGGATTTTGTTAAAGTCAGATTCATGAATGCATCGACGAATCACTTTGTCAGCACATCTCCGGTAAAGAAAAGGATCATCCCAAAGATAGAACTTGCTTTCGTGTAGGAAACGCTTCAGGCGGCCTTGAGATAAATCTGGTGGAGTAACTCCCATGGCTTTGTAATTAGCAAAATTTGTGTACCATGGTGTGTTATCACTAAATATCAAGAGATGTTCATCAAGAAAAACCTCTACTATACCCATTGGATCTGGATTTGCTTCATTGGACAAATGAGATAAGTGGTCTGCTACAACATTTTCTGTACCCTTCTTGTCTATCACCTCTATGTCAAACTCTTGCAGCAGTAAGATCCACCTTATTAATCTGGGTTTTGCATCCTTCTTTGCAAAGAGCTGGTGGATGGCTGCGTGATTCGTGAAGACTTTGACATGCGATCCCACAATGTACGACCTGAAATTTTCACTTTCAAAAACAACCGCCAGTAGCTCCTTTTCAGTGATAGTATAGTTCTTTTGAGCGTCATCCAATGTTTTGCTTGCATAGTATATAGCTCTGAACATTCTATCACGTCTTTGTCCTAGGACAGTGCCAACTGCATAATCACTAGCATCACACATGATCTCAAACGGCTCCCCCCAAACTGGTGTAGACATGATAGGAGCAGATGTTAAGGCCCTTTTAAGTGTGTTGAAAGCTGCAACATGTTCAACTGTGAAGTTAAACTCAGCATCCTTTTCAAGCAACTAACACAATAGCCGAGTTATTTGAGAGAAATTCTTGATAAATCTGCGATAAAAACCAGTGTGCCCCAAGAAACTCCTCACCTCTCACACCGTTGTTGGTGGTAACAACTTGTCAATGGCTTGAATCTTTGCCTTGTCCACTTCAAGGCCATTAACAGAAACTTTGTGGCCCAAAACAATACCTTCTCGAACCATGAAATGACACTTTTCCCAATTAAGAACTAAGTTCTTTTCTTCACAACGAGAAAAGACTCTTTCTAGATTAAGCATGCATTGTTCAAATGTTTCACCAAACACCGAAAAGTCATCCATGAATACCTCCATGATATCCTCAATCATGTCTGCAAAGATTGCCATCATACTTCTCTGAAAAGTCGTTGGTGCATTGCATAAACCAAAAGGCATCCTCTAAAATGCATAAATTCCATATGGGCACATGAAGGTTGTCTTCTCTTGATCCTCTGGTGCAATAACTATCTGATTGTACCCTGAGTACTCATCTAAGAAACAATAAAAATCATACCCAGCAATTCGATCCAACATTTGATCCACAAACGGCAAAGGAAAGTGGTCCTTGCGGGTAGCTTTGTTCAGCTTTCGATAATCTGTACGCACTTGCCATCCTGTTGTTGGCCTTGAAGCAATTGACTCTCCTTTTCATTTGTGACAACCGTCATTCCTCCTTTCTTGGGCACCACATGAATAGGACTAACCCATGGCGAATCTGATATTGCGTAAATAATTCCAGCTTTCAACCACTTCATCACTTCTTTTTTCACCACATCTTTCATGATGGGGTTGAGTCTTTGTTGGTGTTCTACTGTAGGCTTATGTGAGTCCTCCATTAAGATCTCGTGCATACAAATGGCTGGACTTATCCCCTTGATGTCCTCAATGGTCCATCCTATAGCAGCTTTGTGGTCTTTCAGCACTTTCAGCAGCATCTCTTCTTGGGCAAGGGTCAGCGAGAAGGAGATAATAACTGGAAATGATTGAGTTGCATCCACCTAAGCATACTTCAAAATGCTCTGGAAGCAGTTTCAGCTCCATTGCCCTAAAGGTCTCTTGAACATCTTCCAAATGATGAGTTTCAAATAATTGTGCTTCTACACTGTTAGGCTCCGGTGGGCATGCTTCTAAAGCTAACACAATTAACTTCTCATCTTCACTCATAGATTGAGGGAAGGACAACGATCGAGAGATACAGCCCACCAAACCATCTTGAGAGCTCAATTCATCCACCACCTCAACAATACAAGAGTTTAGAACTTTTACCCGTTTACACTCATGTAAATCATTAGGGTAGTTCATTGCCTTGCAAAGATTGAAAACAACATTTTCTTCATTCACTCTTAAGGTTAATTATCTCTTGTGGACATCTATGAGTGCATGTCCTGTAGCCAAGAATGGTCTTCCAAGTATGAGTGGTATTTCACAATCCTCTTCCATGTCTAGAACCATAAAGTCCACTGGAAATATGAACTTATCCACCTTGACCAACAAATCCTCAATGACACCTTTTGGATATGTTAAAGATCTATCTGCTAATTGAAGGGTGATTGTGGCTGGCTTGATCTCTGACATTCCCAACCTCTTGCATACTAACAAAGACATTAGATTAATGCTTGCCCCAAGGTCACATAATGCCTTCTCAAAGATTTCAGTCCTAATGTTACATTGTATAGTAAAACTGCTCGGATCTTTCAACTTCTAAGGAAGCTTCTTCTGTAGGATAGCACTACACTCTTCAGTAAGCTTCACCGTTTCAAAATCCTCTAACTTCCTTTTCTTAGACATAATCTCCTTCATGAACTTTGCATAGTTAGGCATTTGTTGCAAAGCTTCTACAAATGGAATGTTTACATGAATCTTATTGAAGATTTCTAGAAATTTAGCAAATTGTTTATCCATCTTCTTCTTTTGGAACCTTTGAAGGATTGGTAATGGTGGGGATTCAAAGACTTTACCCTCTTGACTAGTGGTCTCCTTAGCTTTCCCTTTTGATATTGAAGGTTCTTCATGTTGGGCCGCTGGTTGCTTTTGAACATTCATCTCATAGCTAACAACTTCTTCAGCTTCAATAGGTGGCATACTTGGATGTGATGGGCTAGCTACCTCTTTGCCACTCCTAGTAGTCACTGCTTTGCAGCTTTCTTTTGGATTCACTTGAGTGTCACTTGGAAATGAATCTCGCTGCTGGTTTGACACTATCCAACTGCCCCACTTGCGTTTCCAAATTTTTAACTATGGCATTCATATTTCCTATTTAAATCTCAATTCCAGAAACTCTCATGTCATTTTTATCTACCCTTCCAGTCAATTCCTTGAAGAACCTTGTGTGCATATTCATCATTTCATCAAGCTTATCTACCAAGGATGGCTTTTTGTCATGCAAGGGCTGTTGAAGTACAAATCCGGGTGGAAGTTGAGCGCCCCTGTTGTTTGCATATGAGAAGTTCTCATGATTCCTTACTCCAGGATGATAGTACTTTGGGACATTATACCCCCCAGCTGGTCCTTGGTATCCATTGAATCTGTTCATGGCATTCATTTGCTTAATGGAAGCTTCTCCATGATAGATTGTCTTGTTAGCTTCAGCAATGGACTGCACCTGTTGCACTTGCTAAGTTTGAAATTGTCCACCACTACTCTTTTCTTCCACCATATTCAATCGGTGAGTCATAGCAGCAATTTGAGCGTGCAAAGCACTAATCTCGTACACTTCATGAATTTTCACTCTTTTTGCTGTTCTTCTTTCAGTACCATGCCAATATGAATTAGCTGCCATGTCTTCAATTAGTTGTGTGACATCTGTGGTGGATTTTCCCATCAATGAACCTCCCATTGCTAAGTCTACCAATGCCCTAGTAGGCGGCGTTAGTCCACTATAAAACATTTGAATCTAGAGCCAAGGTAAGTATCCATGCTGTGGACAACGCCTTAATAGATCCTTGAACCTTTCCCAAGCTTCATACAATGATTCAAAATCGGATTGCTTGAAGGAACTGATTTCACCCCGCAATTGATGTACTTTAGCTGGTGTAAAATACTTTTGCAAAAACTTTTGACCATTTCTTCCCATGTTGTAATACTTCCAGGAAGCAAAGTTTGCAGCCAACTTCTGGCTTTATCCCTTAAAGAAAAAAGGAAAAGCCTCAGCCTAAGCTGGTCTTCAGTTACCCCGTTCATCTTGACAGTGTCGCAAATTTCCATGAACGAATTAAGATGAGCCATAGGGTCTTCAATAGCTGAGCCTCCAAACTGTTGCTGCTGCACCATTGTAATCAAAGACAGCTTTAGCTTGAAATTATTTGCATTTATCGGTGTTCTTGCTATCCCTGAGTAATTGTTGTTCAACACCAGTTTGAAGAAGTCTCTCAAGGGTGCTTCTCTGTTATGTGCCTCTCTATTATTCCCCACACCAAAACTTCCACTATCAACCATAGTTGGTACTCGTTCTTAAGCCTCCAACCGAATCTGATGAATTGTTTTCCGCAAATCTGGGTCGTAGGGATGACAAGGACGTTTACTCACGCAAGCCTGAAACACCGTAAACACACAAAAGATCAAGTGTATTCAATGAACTTCAATAAATCTAAGAATAATCAAGTAAAAGGTAAAAATAAAATAAAATTTTGCCTTGACTAAGACTAAAACAAGTTCTACTGGTTTTAAGATATTAAACATCGTTTCCCCGGCAACGACGCCAAAAACTTGTTGCTTACCCTGCAAGTGTGCAGGTTCGCATGAGTATTAACCGGTGAGACCGGATATCGTCTTTAGAGAAAAGTAGGTTTAATGAGTGATCTCAAATCCCAATTTACTACAAGTTTTCATTTTATCAAGACTCTAATTATCGTGATTATCTCAAACTCTGAACGAAAATCTATCCTAATAAAAATGATAATTTATGTTTTTTGTTTAAATCTGTGCAAAATGAATGTCTAGGATAGTGAATGTCGCTGTATGACCTATGATTCTTGTTTTTTATCATGAATTGTCTACACTATAAGTTTTAGCATCTGTAATTAAAACCCTCTCCCAAGGTGCTTCAATATTGATTAGATTTGTCTTATAAAGCCCTCTCCCGAGGTGCTTACTCAACAACCTAAAGTTGTGTATTCAAAAGTCCCTGTGCAACTCCCTAGATCAGTTAATAACCTCCCGATTAATCAACTATTCTAGGTCCACACTGCGATAACCACCCACTAGACCTTTCTTCCGAGTTAGTCTAATGCATTGAGTTCATCATGTTAATGGCCAGTAAACACAAAGTATTAAGCATGCACAATATAGAAGAGTGTTTCTAAATCAATAACTTTAACAAGAGATCACAGTTCATACATTGGACATCACGTCCCAGACAAAAAGAATTAATTAGCTAGACATTAAAGTAATAGAAAAACATTAAACAATGAAAAAGAAATTTAATCATACTCCAAACTTGATAAGAATCTTCAATCCTTAATTGAAACATTGGTTGTTTCCTTTCTCAGTCGTCACAAGTGAATTTTCCGAATTGGGTATCTCTTGGCTCTAATAACCTCTCCTATTTATAGTCTCGCACTAAAAAAAACCCTAAAAAATATGAAAATCCCGATAATTAATCGTGTGACCGCAGTCACTGACCGCGTTCAGTATTGTTCTTCAATAAAGACTGGGATCTCCTCGTTCTGTCTGCCGTAGTCCATCACCTTTGTTCATGATTCACGTTCTGGTTACCATGGTCACTAATTTACCAACTGCGGTAATCAGTGAGCTTTAACCACTTTGTGTCTTTCTTCAGTTACCGCGATATTCAGTTATTCGACCGCAGTCTCTTGATACTTTCTTCATGATTTTCTCTTCTTTTTGCCTTCATGTGATGCACTTTCCTCTTTTTGCTTCAACCTGAACCTGCAATACACTAAATTTCCTTTCCCAGAAATCATTTTCTCATAAAAGAGCTTCAAATCTTTAAAACAAAGCTTATAATGACATGAAACAATGCGAGTCCCTAAACTACATGCTCATGCTATTAATTATGCAAATCTTCACCTAATTTTTCTTTTATTTTCTATAAAATGCAATAAATCACATATACTAATATTAGTTTGTTGTGCAACTAACAACCAGCTAACATACACATAGCTGCCGGTTCGTTCCTCTTTGTGCAACAACACCACCAGATTAATTTCCAGCAACATCAACATATCTACAATCACGTTCATCATCTTCTTTTCCCCAATCAACAAGAACACAATCAACGGTCAGCAACGACAAAAACCCCAAATCATGGCCAAAACACACAAAATCAGCAACGTCTTTCACAAATCAATGCACCAGCAGCCACTTCTTCACAGTTCAATGCCCAAACAAAACCCCAACCAGCAAAATCTGAAAATGCCCCAAATCTAAAAACACATCCTGCACTATTCATCATCTTCTTCATTTGATCATCACAACCAAAACCTCACCATCAAAACCCCAAATACTTCTATGCCCAAAACCACAAAAACCCAGATTTTTGTTTCTTTTCTTCGTTTATCATCATTGCCCAAAACCCAAAAATTCAGTTTGCCCCCAAATATAAAGCATGCCCAAGACTCCTTCTTCTTGTTTCAAGCTTCTTTCATATTCCTCTGTTGTTCTTCTTCTTGAATTTTCCAGATTTTTTTCGAGCAAAAACAGAGCATTTTCTTTCCATTTCCAGAGTTTTCGTTCCTTTATCTTTTTAACTTCTCTGATTTTGTTCAACGCACCCCAATTCTAGAAAATTCCATATTCTTCTTCATCCAAGTCATGATACCAGAAATTCCCAGATTTTTTTTTTTTTGTTTTCTTTGATTTTGATTTCAGAACGTAAACCCATATTTTTATTTTGTTATATTTTATTTAAATTTTTTTCATTTAATTTTTCCTTTTTAAATCACTCAATATTAATCTTATTTCTTCAACAATTCTTAAATTTTAATCCACCAATATTTAATGTCATTTCTTAACCCAAAATTGGATATATATATATATATATATATATATATA